>PPHD01015436.1:0-16101 GCA_002909625.1 Bambusicola thoracicus | reverse complement strand
CAACTCTTTAATGATCACACAAATTAGTGCATAAAATTATGTTAATAGCCCCACAACTGTTGCACAGACACTCAGCCCTCCGTTATGCAGCGGGCTGAGCAGCACGGGATGGGCAAAGCCCACAGGACCGGGCTGTGCCCCCAGCCCTGCTCTGCCGCGTCCCAATGCAGCTCCCGCTCCGTGCCGGGCAATGGCCACGCGCTGCACAGCAGCTGCAGGAAGGCAGCACAAAGCAGACCCGGAGCAGCTGGGCATGGAGCACTGCAGCCTGAGCCCCTGCTGCCATCGTGCACATAGGAAAGACTTCAGGGAAGGGACCTCATGCAGGAACTGCTTGGAATCCCGTTTGTTATTCATTCAGCTTTCTACCTGAAATTGCTTTAATTGCAAATTAAGAGAAATTGCTCTTCCTCGTGCAAAGGCAATGGGGAATAGTTTGCACTCGAGGGGGGAAGTTGGACTCTCACCAAAGCTGCAGCTATTCCTGGCAGAACCAGGAATTGTTAGGACTGTGCTGTGGAAGGAGAAGCTGCCACAGGTGGGGCAGAGCCCTGCAGCCCCAACTGCTGCTATTGGAGTGAGGAGAGAGGGAGGGAGGGAGGGAAGGAGGGATGGAGGGAGGCTCTGCTGCTCTAAAGCAGAAGTGTCTGTTAAAAAAAAACAAAAAACATAGCAAACAACCAACAAAAAACCCCAAATTGCGGTTTGTAGGAGAAACCACAAGCTTTCTACCCAGTTCTATTTCGGTGCTAATGTTGGGTTTATTAAGTGCTCCGCTATCAGCGCTGTGCACAATTAAGGAGGACGGACCCCTCCCTCCCTGCACAGCGCACAATGGGTGCAGTATGGGCTCGCTGTGAGCTGCCAGCTGCGGGGCCCAGGGCAAAACAGAGCAGCCACACATCCCCGGGGCCAACAATTGCCCTCAGTGTACCAACAGAGCGGCGCTTTGGCATCACACGGCTGCCTGCAAAGTGCACCAGCAGGTAGCTGCGTCCAGCACGGCCGCCGTGGGATGCCATGGGGCCTCATCCTCCTTGCAGTGCATGAGTGCTGCAGCCCCGAAGCACTGCTGCTCCCACCCACGCCACGGCACACCGACACCAGCGTGCTCTCACTCTCCTCAGGAGCACCAACCCTGCAACGCCTTCCTACTGCTGGGAGCCACTTGAGATGACCGCAGCAGCAACCGATCCTGCAGGATTTGCAGCCCGCGCGGCTCAGCCGCACAGCAGGTGGAGCAGCTACAGAACAGAGCCCTCTGCACACAGCTCAGCTCCCACCTGGAAATGCTCCGGAGAGCCTGGAGGACCCGGCCGGGCACCTGAAAGCCTTCTCACACCTCTACCATTACAGCCTGTACGGGTACTTCCCACATCTTGAAGTCAGCTGAACATCCCTTTAATTTAGCACTATAGCACATTAATTGGCTACACGTTAGCTTGCTCAGAACCACTGACTTGGGCAGCACTCCTCGACTCAGCACCGGTTCCTGTACCAGTTACAGGACTGTAACCCCCTTCTCAAGGTCCCAACTCCTCTCCTGAGCAGTTTGCTTTCTTTCCAGCCCTTGTGTAGTCAGAGCAGCCCTCTCCAGTTAAACCAAACCCTTCAAGGTTTCACTCTGCAATACAAAAGGCTTTGCTTCCCTTTCCTGAATTCAGGTGACGGAATGGATCAGATTCCCATGAGGGTTTGGGTCTGGGGCCAACCTTCCTGTGCTGACAGCACAGTGTGCTCCCCTCCCTCACTCCCCACAGCCCAACCCCCCTGGCAAGAGCCACCACGCCTGTGTCCCCCCAGATCACCTCTCATCTCTGCTGCTCTCCTCCCCCCAAAAAAGCAACTGTATCTCAAAAAAAAAAAAGAGAGTTATCTCACACACACATCTCTGACAGTGTAGTATTTCTGCATGGATGCAACATCCTGTACCAAACTCACTGCACACAGCAAGCTGTACGTTACACATCGCAGCATGCAGCTTCCCAACCCAAAGCTGCTCATCTCGCCCTGAACACACGACTGTATTCCTGCCTGGAAACAGAGCGTGCCTCTGCCCTGCTCTGGAGGCTTCGCTCCCCAGCCAGGCGGCAACCACCACCAGGCAGCCACTCCTGCACACACACAGCAGCATCCTGTTTGAACACCAGCCTGACTGCTGCCACAGCAGCACACTCAGACACTGGCAGACAACCGCGTATCCTATGGAAAGTTTTTCTGCTCGCTGTGTCAACACTTGAAGTCGTCGTAAACCGAACTCAGTTAAGTTCACTATTACCTCATCAGGAAACCAGAGGAACATCCACATCCTCCATACTAGATGTGCCTTCTGCACGCAGTCTCCCAGTCTGCCAGCACTGGAGAACACAGGCGTGGGGACACAGCCCGCAGTGCTTGAGCAGCTTCTGAGGAAGGCAGAGGGGAACGCTGGGCCTGGCTGATCTCACATTTCCCTTCCACGATCACTTCAGTTGTTATCATTACCAAAAGCGAAGCGCCTTTTGTGAGCAGTCAGAACTCTCTTCTTTTCCCCCAGCTCACGCACTCCATCCCATCCCGCAGGGCAGCGCTCCTTCAGGCAGGAGCTCAAACGCGGGCGCTTCCTGCAGAACAGCAGGTCCTTGTTGCACACAGGAGCCTTTTGTCTGCTGGCGCAAACAATGCTGCGGCTCCCGGCGGCACAGCCTCTGAGACTCTTCAACCAACAAACGATGACAGCCGTGCGTGATTTTGTAAAAATTTTATTGGTCAAAGAAAAAACCGCAGTAGCCAATTGAAAGCCTACGCCGTCTTCAACTCCCGCTTTTGGCTTTAAATTTAGAGAAATGACTTTTTGTTGTTGTTGAAACAAACCCCCCTTTTTCCCATTTCGCATTTACCATCTACTCGTGCTGAATCCTTCCAAGGAGATTGCTCCAGCGTACCTCTGCGGGTCCTCGCTTTGCTCCTTTTACCAAAAAATGACCAACTCCATCGTGCATCATAAGGGCTCCAATCGTCAAAAATAGGAAAGGAAAAATCTTTGGAATAGCCAATTGAGTTGAATAAAAAAATCCACACGAATGCGGTTTGGTTGGGGCAGGAATCCACTGCTACGTTCCTGGTAATCTGATCCCGCTCCATGAATCCTTGCCATTCAGCCTCCCTATCCTATCCACATTATGATTTGAATCCAATGATCCAGCTCCAAGGATTGGGATCCAGTGAGCCCTCTCCAATCCAAACCTTTATAACCAGCAAAACCAAAAAAGAGGAGGCAAAAAGTTAGATACCGCAATGAAAAAATAGGATTCTGGGGAATGATCAGTTATGTTTGCCATCAATTAATACAGATGTACATTAATAACTATCAATTCCCCAAAACAAGCTTCTGAACGGTGACGCTATATTTCTTTTCTTTTTTTAAGAAATGTTAATTATTTGGAGGAAACACTGTAATATTTACATATGTCAACTGAAAATGCCAACATACTCATTGCTCGTAGGGCGGTGCGCTACAGGTTTTGTGGTTGCAAAAAATGTTTATGGAATTGGAAAAGTTTACCGCTAAAGCTATCCGCCTACTGCGCCTCGAAGCTACAGCCAGCACCCCGAGCTGGAGGGGAACCCATGAACTAACTGCCCTTCTCAAGCATACCGGTGAGTCAGTTCGGAATTAGTCTGGGGGAAGGGCTGCCAAACTATTCCCAACCAGGTTCTCTTATCTTTTTGTCTTTCATTCGGATACTTTACAAAAATGAAATAGCAACGCTGTATCAGTCACACAGAGGACATGCAGATTTTAGCAGTATTGATATTATACTCTGATTTCGAGATACCCTTGATCTGCAAGCGTAGAAGGACTACGGAACGTTAACGCTTGTAACCAAATGCCGCACGACAAAGGAAACCAACGCTCCCACCCGTCCCGGTTTACTCCTTTCAAAAGAACTAGAATGGAATAAGGAGTTCCGACAGCAAGTACTGAGCCACAATTGCCAAGAGGGTTTTAAAGAGAAGAGCAATTGCAGCCTGCAGTGACCGAGAGGTGCCTGAAGAAGCGACACGCAGGCGCACGTTCTCAATTCACCTGTCTCAGTATAAGGTCAATACTGCCAAGTTCATCTGTGACAATAGCACTTGGAGTCATACCATTGCCTCCATTATTGATCTGATCCTCCTCAATCCTCCTTTTGACAATCCTAAAATGATTGACATGTGCTCCACAATCCTTTAATCCAAAGCATTCTTAATCCATCTCTTCAGATATGTCTACAGAAAGACACACGAAAAGGCAAGATAAAATATAAGATCCCCCAGAAGAGACAAGTTAGCCACAAACACCCCAACATCCCCAGCTCGCATAAACCATAGCTGAACACTGAGACATTTACACAGCAATACCACAGCTCGAAGAATGTCGGTATTGAACTATAACTAAATCGAAACAATCCTGACTGACATCAATTAAAATACAGTTTACCAAAGACATGAGGGGAATGTTGTTGTTACGGAGCAAATACTCACTAGGGATTTTACACAAGAATGCAATTCAACACTTCAGCCAATTTGAATAAAACAGTTTGAATTAAAAAAAAAAAAATGAAAGACTGTACTGAGTAAAGGAAAACTGTGTACAACACGGGGTTCTACAAAAAGACCAGAGCTAGTGATCGCTTATGTACGAGATCGGGATCTGCTGTGGCGGGGAGAGTAGCGTGGAGATCCTCTGCTTCTTCTTGGGGAATAACTGCGGCTTCTGCTGTTGCTTCGACTACGGCTCCTGCTACGACTACGGCTGCGTGACCGAGATCTTCCATAGCTTGGACTTCTTGGACCATCAACTTTAACACGGATGTAGGCAGTTTCTCCCTATTGAATAGACAGAACTTTCGATTGAAAGGTCTAGGCTTCAGGGCCATCGTTTTAGGCATGCTGACAGACTGCAGATAGCGTTTACTACAGCGCAGAAATAGACATCAAACTCTTAACAAAGTCTATTTCCTGACAAACTGACAGCAGACTCAGTTCAGCTGCTTTGCGCGTTAACGCAACGAACACCACACGTTCCTTACCTTCACGTCCTACTGTTAAGCCCTTTGTATCCAATTCTGGCCAAAACCAAGTAAGCGTGAAACCTACCTCGTGAGATCTAAACTTAGTGTTATCCAGTTTTCGCACAGCGTAGGTCATATCTTCCTTCCGTACAAACTCCACGACACCAGTGCCATCTCGGAAAACATCAGCATAACATACATCACCTGCTTCACGCATGTGATCCTTTAAATCCTGCCAACTTCCACTTGGAGGCAGCCCTGGATAAAAAGCAACACCCGGCTTTAAAACCCCATCGCGTGAGCTTCTCCTGCGGGGAGGACGGCGTTAGGAGGGCGAGCGTCATCCCGCAGCACGCGGGGACCGTTCGGCAAGCGAGCAGACGGCCCCAAGCGCAGCCTACGGCATCCGGCGCCCCTCCCGAGCCCCGCGACGCCTCGCAGGGAAAAGCGGAGCCGCGTCGCCCCCCGCGCGCGGCAGCCGGAAGGACCCGGGGGAGAGAGAGCCGTGACTCACCCGAGACGATCACTCTGTACTCCGATCGCCGGGACGGGGGGCCGTACCTGCCCCGCGGGGCTCCGCCCCCTCCGCCGCCGCCGCCTCCTCTGCCGGTGCCCCGGCCGCTGCGAGGGAACTCCACGCGGAGGCGATACCCATCGTAATCGTAACCGTCCCGCCCGTAGACGGCGTCCTCCGCGTCCCTGCGGGTCGGGTCGGGACGGGCGGTGAGCGCGGCCGCGCCCTGCCACGCGCCGCCCCCCGCAGCGCCTTTGTTCCCATTACCCGCGGCCTCACCCCGCCCCCACCGCCCCCCGCAGCGGCACCGCGCCGGGCCCGGAGCACAGCGCGTACAGCGCCGGAGGGGGGGGCGGCACACAGCGCCGGGGGGCACCGCGCGGAGCGGGGGGGAGGAAGGGGGAGGTTGGTTGGTTACCGCACGGGGGGCCGATCCCGACCCCCGCCGAGGGCCCCGCGCCGCTCCGCGGGAGCTCACCTGGGGTCCTCGAACTCCACGAAGGCGAAGGGCGGCCCTCCGCGGCGGTTCTTCAGGTCGATGTCGCGGATGGCGCCGTATTTGTAGAAGACGTCCTCGATGTCCTTGGTGCGGATGTCGGGGGGCAGGTTGCCCACGTAGATGCGGCAGTCGTTATTGCCGGCTGGGCCGCGGATCACGCCCCCTCCGGACATGCCGAGGTCGGCAATGGCTGCGGCGGTGCGGGGCCGGTGCGCGGAGCGCGGGCGAGCGGGCGGGCGCGGGGCCGGGCCGGGCAGACGGGAGCGCACACGCCGCCTCCCCCAACCGCCGCTTCAAAATGGCGACCGCGGCTCCCCTCGCGCTCGCAGCGCGCGCAGCGATCTCACCCCGCGGCGCAGCACCGCCCGCGCAGAACCGCTCGAAAGTGGCTGCACGTCTCCCGCCGCGCCCTCACTCTCGCGCATGCGCGGCGCTGTAGAAAAGTAGTTCCTCCCCTGTCTTTCACCTCCGAAGCTCCGCTGAAGGGGTTGGGGCCGCTCGAGGGGCGCCGCTCCCGCCCGCGGGGACAAACTGAACTCGATTTCGCCTCGAAAATCCCCGCTGCCCGCGACGGCACCGCGGCGCTTTTTCCTCACCGCCGTTTTCAGGGCGTCGGGCCGTGTGACGTCACATCCGGTGCGGCGCTCGCGCCAAGAAGACCCGGCCGGGGCTGGGAGTGTCCCACAGTGCGCTGCGGCGGCGGGGGCTCTTGGCGCCAAGGCGCGGGGCGGGCCCGGCCCACAATGCACCGCGGGGCGGCCCGGGCCGTGCGCATCGGGCCTTTTACGTCGTGTCGTTTTCCCGGCCGTTCTAGTCCCGTTCCGTGGCCTTCCGGAGGGCTGCGGCCAGGCCTCTCCCGTGTCGGTGCCCGGGGGAAGGGAGCAGCTCCCCGCCGCTCAGCGGACGGACCGCCGAGGCGGTTGGGACGGGCTCGACCGCGCGGAGGCAAAATGGCCGCCCGGAGGGCACGGAGCGGACACGGCGTCATCTCCCGCCTCCGGGTGCCGCTGCGGGGCTCCCCCGGGCAGGGCAGGGCAGGGCAGGGCCGGCACGGCCGCCAGGCTGCCTTCGGTCAGCGGTGCGGCTTCAGGAGTCCAAATGACGGGCAAACCAAACGTCAGTGCCCACTCGTGTCTGCGTCAGTAGGTGAAACAAAGCACACCAACGTTGGGATGGGAAACGGAAGCAGAATGCGGTGTCACGATGGGCGCTTCGCAGAGGCTGTGTGAGCAGAGCCTTCCTGGGGAGGCACAGAAATAAAGCCCCGCTGTGGTTGTTTTCTTTATGAGATCGTAATTTATATGAAGGCACTCTAAAGCGCTGGGGTGTTATCCTTGTTAGTCACACATCCCTGACAGATTTCTTCAGGCAGCAAATGTAATTTTTAACATATAAATTGCTTCTAGCTAATGAGAGTGCAATTAGATGAGCCACGCTTTGGTTTAAAAACAAGCATTCCTTTGGCCGGCAGCTCCTCCCTGCTGACACGGAAACTCAAACGTCCTCTTTTTGGTGGTGGTGTTTTTAATACAGCACGAAGCCTTGGCCCGGCCCGCCAGGGCAGAGCATCCCCCGCTCCGTTGGCTCACACTTGGCTACCTGGAGATCGTGCTTTGCTTTTGCAGGGGTGGCAGTGAGCTGTGAGGTCAGATGTGGCGGCGGGGCGGACAGTGGCTGCCTGCAGCCTGCCTGGCTCTGCCAGCAGCACCGCTGAGCCCGCCTGGTGCTGGGGGGCTGAATCATGGCACGGCGGGGATGGGGAAACGGCAACCGAGTGTGGAGAAAACCCATTGTGCTCCTGAGATCGTGAGGGGGTTTTGAGAAATGTGTCGTAGCACACGGCCATCTCGCTTACTTCATTTGCATATGTTAATTACAAGTGTGTATTCCTCCAGCAAACAGCAGTCCTCATGACTTAAAGTTAGAAAACGTTTCATGACGAAAACACTTTCACTATGAAGTTGTAATGTGCTTGATTATTATCAGTGCCTTTCATTTCCCTCTCCACAGTGTCCTCTGCTCTAACGGTTTCTGACACCGGTGATATCTGTGCTGGATTGCTGGCAGTTTAAAGGCTGCTATTAATCACAGACAGATGTGATGAGCAAAGCCCATCAGCAGAAGCCGTGCTTTACCCAAATACAACTCCTGGTTCCTGGGGATTTCCTGCATCTTTAAGGAGTTTTCATGGTTTCACCGTTCTCTTGAAACCGGAGCGTGAAGTGGTTGCAAAGACCCCAAACAGACTCTTCCCGTGTATGGAGAAGGCTCCAGCCCATGCCTGGGAATGACTCCTTATGAACTGCTGAAAGTTATTCTTAAAGGCATCATAAGATAGTGGTGAGTCTGCCTGGTTTGCTAAAACCCTGCCACACAACTTCTTTTGTGTGTTAATAGTCCTTATAACTACTTTAAATGATTGCCTTAATTACTTTAATGAAGTGTCTCTTTATAGAATTATTGAATGTTTTCTTTCTCATTACCTTTTTTAGCTCGGTGTTATCAGCGGAGCACTTAAAGCATTTGGATAAGCTGCAGAACGGTTGGTTGCTTTTTCAGAGCTGCTTTTGGCTTTCTGGAAAAATGTATATGTAGAGAATGATCAAACAGGAACTACATAGAAAATAAATGACTAGGGAAGAAAGGGCAAATAGTATTTAAAAAAAAAAAAAAAAAGCACGAAAAAATGTCAACCAGCTGCTGTAAAACGACGGGCTTCTGTTCTCAGAATGGAGAGCAGAGCTTTCAAGCAGAGAATCGATGAGCAGAGCAAACATGAACCAAGCCACCCTGCTCCTCTGGGTGGAGCTACGCCGGAGCGCAGCCTGCCGTGATCCCACTGCTGCCCTCGGCTTCTCACATTGCGAACGAAGCCCTGCAGGTTTGGTTTGGCCCTCACTGGCATCCTCACAGCTTTCCTTCTCCTCTCTTCTTTCTGGGACCTTTTCCCACGCTGTTAAGCAGCCCTCACTCTGCTCAGACAGCCGTGAGATGCCACGGACGGCTCTCTGTGTGAAGACACTGCAGCGCTGTGCAGTGAGCTCGTGAGTTCATTCTTCACTTTTACTGATGATGAAACGAGCGTTGGAGGAGCGGTGGCTTTCCCAGGGCTGGGGTGAGAGAACCCACTCCTAAAGTGCTGCGGAACTGGGCAGGGATTAGTCCTGACTAATCACACTGTGCTGCAAAATAACAGCCCCTAAAGCCCTGACTGTTTGGGAGGAAAGGGCCATTTTTAAACAACGCTGTGAGCTGGAACAGTTATTGTAGAACTGAGGTGTCCAAACTTCCCGATCCGTGACAGTGGTTCTGGGGAAATGGGTTCATTGGCAGATCAGCAGTGACACGAAAATGCACAGACTGTCCCTGGGGCTCTACATGTTGAGCCAGAGGTGTCTCCATGCTATCCATTAACTTGTGCAGAAAAGATACCAAACTGCAACTTGTGATTTTTTCAGAGAAACTCTGAATGTAGCAATAGGACAAAAGTCTGCAAGGTGGGAAATGTTTCCCATAAAGGGCAGAGTGGCACAGCTCATCTCATTTATTTAGATTTATGCATAAGCAACACGATTCGGTGTGCACGTGCTGTGTGTACATGGCCTGTCCCCATGACACCTTGGCTGTGCGAATTCTGCCTGGAAGCCAACCTGGTTGAAAAACACAGATGGAGGGCAGGGTGAGGAAAGCCACCAGACGAGTGGGCAGACATGAAGCCCCTGTGCATTAGGACCAGGGGCATAATAAAGTCATGAATGCGACTTGAAAGGTGATGGAAGTTATTTGCTAAGAGTGAGGCTGAGCATCCCTGCAGGGCACTCGGCACGAAGGGTCGCAGTGCTGCCATGGGGCACTGCCCGTGCTCTGTTGGTGCTCCCACGTGTGACGCCTGTAGCCGAGCTAACAGCACAAGGATGATGTGTTGGGTGAGATGCTTGGGTTTTAGAAATCCTGGAACACTGATCATAATAACACCCACACCCCTGGAGCTATTAAACACGACTCACTCAGAAGAACCGTGACTGTAACATCTCTGAAGCACTATTTGTCTTGCTAGTAACAATTAAAAGCTCATTAACAAAATGAGGTTTTGGTGGGATGCATGCTGCCTTGTTGTCATGTTGCCATGACTTCAGGGTGAGGTTCCCTTGGGTTCCTCACCATGTGGGTGGACCTGAGCCCAGAGTCCCTGGCGAGCCCCCAGCTGCTGTGGCAGTTTCTGTCCCTGTGGTCCCCGCTGGGCACTCCCACTGTGCTGCCGGGTGCTCTGGAGGACGAGGAACAGCAACGCTGGTAATGAACACAAAACACGAGCCCCCTCCTTCCTGCCAAGGAATGAGTAAACAAAAGGCACAGCCATCTCGTGGGTGCTCATTTCAGCGTCTGTCTGTCCAGCAGGGACACGAGGTCCATGTGTCCTCATGGTCGTGCCTCCCTCAGGACTGCGCGTAGATCTGAGGCTTTTTGCTCTCCAAAAATAGCTCCAATTTGCCAGGCCTCAGTGGTTTGTAAAGGAGGTTTTCCATTAGCGTTCAATCAGACTGCGGGCAGCAGTGATGTCTGTGCTGTGTTCTGCCCGGGGTGTTCAGGCAGGATGTGACCCCGCATGGATGTGGTTCTAGTGATTCCTTTTTATACAAGCTGTAGAAAAGTGCAGTTACCAGAGCAGTTACCTTACATAGCTATTCCTTACGTTGTTTCCCGGGCATTACATTACTATTTTGTTCTCTGAAAGGCCAGGTATAGGCAGGCAGGAGAGGTGCAGGGGGCTCTAGGAGAGCTGAACTGTGAAGGCGTGGGGCGCAGCTCGCCAGGTCAGCAGCATGGATTTGTTTCCTTTAGCACGGGGCTGTGCACCTCGCTGCAGTGCTATTTTCCATTACGGACCCCGTCCGCAGCAAAAGGAATAAACCAGCCAATGCATGCTGCTGGCCCTTGGGGGAAACATAAAGCAGCAGCTCGGTACACTTTTGTTTTCTTTGAGAGCATAAAAGACGTCAGAAAGTATTTGTTTTCCCCCAGGACATTTTTTTTTTTTTCTTTTCTATTCCCCTTTTTCTCCCTCTCCCCACTGAGCAGAGAGCAGCCATGCACTGTGACCACTTGCTTGCCTGCTGGAAGCAAACACGAACCAAATGCCGTGCCGTACCAGGGCTGATGGGCAGAAACCCGTGCCCTTTCCTTACCATGAGCCCCATCCCAGTAGCTCCAGACCACAGCAGAGTGATGCTCCGTGGCCCAGGGAGCACAGCCAGACCCTGCCTGGGCACAGGCTGCACTGAGGGGAGAGGGTGCGGATGGACAGCATGGGATCTAGAAGCAGTAAATTACACAAAGACAAGTTTTCTTCCTGTCTCTTCAGCACTTCTGTTAGTAGATAAAGCTGGGTTTTGTTTGGACAAAAATGCTGAAATGCTTCCAAAAGGTCCTCTGGGTTTTGCAGCTGGTTTTACCAGCTGCAGCAGGCAGCGTTCAGGTGCCCTTCTCATGCAGGGCATTGCTGTCTGCACAAAGAGCCACATCACTGGTAGCAAAGCCCAAATGTCACCTGCATCCCACCAGAAGAGCTGCCTTGCACTCTTGCTGGAGATGCAAGCAGGATTTCAGCCACCTGCTTCAAAATAAATCCCAATTGCCATCAGGCATGCTGGCACACTCCAGGATGTGGGGCTGCTCTTGTTGAGGCTGGGCTGGGGCAACACAAGTGGCCCCCCCTGCACCTGGGCAGAGCAGCCTGGAGCATCTCTCTAATTAAAACAAAATCCCTCATGGGCTCTTAGATCCAGAGAGGTATTACAGGCTTAAGGGCTGTATAAAATGTGTATTTATTGATTGGGTCAAGTATTGCAGCTCCTTCTGCAGAGTGAAGTGAGAGCATCAGTATGATTGACCAGGCTGTGGGAGGGCAGCTGTGTCAATACAGTATAAAGAATAGTGATTCCAGATTCCATTATTTTCCCTCTTTTTCCTTCACTCAGTTAGGGAGCTGCTAGAACCTAAGGAAAGCACAGAAGTGCTGCTGACCTACATCACAGACCTGCATTTGGAACGCCGTGCATCCTTGCTGTGCTGGAGGGCGGTCTGCATCATCTGAAGGCAGCAGCTCCATTCTGTGCACCGGGAGCTCAGTGGGAGGGCTGAGGGGGTTCCTGGCCAGGCTCTGGGTGCAGCATTGCTGATGGAAGCCTGCAGGGCATAAATCACAGGGTTGCTGCAATCCTGCACGAGCACCCAAACAGCTCACACTAGGCAGCCAATTACTTTATTAATGAGTGTCCAATTAGCCAGGTGTGAGTGGCCAGCAGTGCCTGCATGAGCACCCAGTTCAGGCATGAGTGCCTGACAAATGCGCAAATGAGAGCCTCATTGGTGAATGCAGAGTGCCCAGTTATTTCTGTGTGAGCATCCAGACTGTCCGTGCAGGAGCACTTGGTTCATTTGTGGGTGAGTGCTGGGAAGATGCATGAGTGCCAAACAGAGCCTGTGTGAGCAGCCAGAGCAGCTCCTGTTCGTGCACTTGGTGGACTTATACAGTCACAACTGGCTGCTGCACAAGTGCAGGATCAGCCCATGCATGAATGCTTGGTTTCTGCATGCATGAATGCCTAATTACTGCCCACATGAGCACCCAATCAATGCAAGAATGAGCACCCAAGTATTTTGTGCATGAGTGCCCAGTTATTTTGCATATTAATGCCCATTTAGTGCATGCACGACTGCTCACTTATTTCATGTATGAGGACTTGACTTACATGTGAGCCCACTGTGTATTCCCTGAGTGGGGATACTCCCGGTGGCCGTGACCACAGAAGGATGAGGAGGGAGCAATGTGTGGCACATGGCTCTGAAACAACTTTTCCTTGGGTGTTTAAGGCCCTCCTAAGCCTGCCTTTCACCTCTGAGCAGAACAGACCGTAGGGAGGTCCCAGCCTGTTTCTGGCCTGGGATGCTGAAACTGCCCTCGTCCTGCTGCAGTGTACATGCAGGTGCTAATTGCATTCCTGTGCTAATGTGACCCTGCCCAGATTTCAGATAGATACTTCTGTTTATGGATCCTGCATGAATTGCACACCACAAGTCACTTGCAAAAACTTGTAGCAAGCAGATGACCTGAATACATATTAATAAGGCTCACAAGCCATTTAGTATTAAAGAGTTTTCTGTCATGCTTGTGGGATTGCAGGCAACACACTACCTTCTGGAAAGCAGTGTTTAGACAAAAATCCATCTATAGCTCATCACATTTTAAGATCATTTACCTTGGAGATATGCCCGTACATGTCCTTTGCTGCGGGGCAGAGGGGGGCGATGCAGGAGCGATGGCTCTGTCACTCTGCAGCCATGCAGGCACATGTGGCTTTTGCAAGGCAGCCCGGCGAGCTTCAGCAGAAACCAGATGTGGGGCATAAACTGCTCAGCAGCATCCCTGACACTAGCACTTTGCTTCTGTGCAGGTGCTTTGCAGCCTGTCCCTGTGAGGAGATCTGAAGCTGTGGAGCCCTTTGCTTTTGAGGTACCAGCCCCAAAAGGGTGATTATCTGTGATTGCAATGACTCCAAACCAGAAAATCCATCACAGCAGCCCCGCTGGGATATTTGTCCTCTGACCACAGCAGACAGCTCCTGGCAGAGGGGCTTTGTGCTGATACAACGAATGGCCAAATGTCCCTCGTATTCACCGCCACAGTGCCATCAGGGTGCCAGGGTGTCACTGCCATGCCACATCCCCAAGCCATGTGAGAGATGGGAGATGAGTTAAAAAAAGAAACTGCTCTTCTGCTGCTGCTGTTTTTATTGATGGTTATTGGCAAGCAGAGCAGCTGATGGCAGAGTCTGGAGATGAGCAGGTACAGGCGGCACGATGGAGGAAGGAAGACAGAAAGAGCTGCTGCAAGGAGAGAAGACAAAGGCAATGCTTGTACAGTCGTCTCTGCAGATGTGTGGTTTCATTGCAGATATTTCCCTGGCTTCAGGACAGAGACCAGGCAGAAAGGCCATTCCTGAGAACAGAGGAGCAGAGCCACGGCTGGGGCTGGAATTGTGCCTGGTCAGGAAGCGTCTGGCCGCAGGGCAGAGCTGGGCTGGCGGATGAGCACAGCCTTAGATGGCAAGCAGCTCCGCACAGCCAGGCCCTTTTCATCTCTCCGAAGTGCCTTATATAGTGCACCCAGAACAACTTATAAATAAATGCTTTTTGTCATGATTCAGGAACGCATCTCCCATTTGAATCACTTCTTCCTGTGCAGGCCATGCTCCTTCCCGTGCACAGAAGCCCACACAGCCAGTGCCACACTGCTGCTGGCCAGGCTGTGGCCAGGTCCTGCCCCTGGTTTGAGGTGCTGGGCTCCTGTTGTATGAGATGGGCACGGCTCAGCAGCCATGCACTGTTCAGTTTGCCTTAAGATCTGCTTAGCCCCCATCAGTGTCCCGGCCTCATTTCAGGATTAACATATTAAACTGCAGCTACCTCGACTTCGTGGCTATCATTACTGCACACGAGGATTAGACAGATATTCATGTCAGTAGGAGCGGCAGGAATGGAGAGCTGACTCTAACAGAAGCTCAGAACGCTCCCTGCTAATGGAGCTCCTTCACTTAGCGCGGGGTGGTGCAGCAGTGCAGACCGGGCAACGCAGCTCTGCTGAGGCGCAGCAGCAGTACTGCGGGACCGGGCCGGGCGCACGGCGAGCCTCTGAAACACGGCCTGGGAGCAGCCAGCCCACTGCTGAGGGATGGGAGCGGGTACAGGGCTGCCCTGCGGCGTGGCAGCAGGGATGCGTTCCTGCCCGGCTTTCCCTCAGGCAGTTCCTTGGCACCTCTGCCGGCTGAGATGGAGCAACCAGAATCAGGGCTGGCGGGCCGCCATCCCGGCATATGGGCCACCCCGAGGACACCTGTGCGCCCGGAGCGCGTTAATGGAGGGCATTCTCGGTTCTGTTACCAGAGGACACCCGCGTCCTTCTGGAGACGCGGAGCAGAGGGTGCATGCAGTCCCAGGCCGGTCCCGCCGCCTTATGCCGGGTCTCTGCGCTCAGCAGCAGCCCTCGGCGGAACAAGGCGTCCCTCCCAGGGCGTGACGATACCCCCGGCGGGATCCGGGCCCGCCGAGCAGGCGGTAAAAATCCAGGCAGCCCCAGCGCAGGCAGCACCGCCCGGCTCCGCCCCTCACGCTGAGGGGACGGCACAGCCCCGCCCCCCGGAACCGCCCCGCCCCGCGCGCGCCGCACAGCATTGTGGGATGAAACAGGATGTAGGCAGAGCAGCGCGGGCGGACGGGCCGGGCCGGCGGGCAGCGCTGCGGCGCAGCCAATAGAGGCGCGGCGTGCTACGAGGCCCAGCCAATGAGGGCGCGGCGGTCCGCGCGCCGCAGCGGGCGGGGCGGTATTTGAGCGCGGCGCGGCGGCGCGGCGCAGAGCGCTCGGCGCGGCGCAGGGAGCGGAGCGGAACGGGTGGAGAGACGCGAGCGGGTCCGGGCCTCCTCCCACCTCCACCTCGGTGCCGTGCCTCGCTCTCCCCGGTTGGCCCTGTCACTGTGAAGGTGAGCGATGCCCCGCTGGGCTGGGGCGGCGGGAAACGCCGCGCCTCGTCCGGTACCGCCCGGTCCATGTGTGCGGCGGCGGCGGGGCGGGTCGCGGCTCCGGGCGGCTCCGTCCGCTTATCTGAGGCCGTCCCGCCCCGGCGGCTCCTGCCGGCCTCACTCCTCGCAAGGTCACCGCCGCCCCCGGGGCTCCCCCCGGTGAAGGTCACGCGGTGCCTCGGCCTGCGCTCGGCTCCGGCTCCCGGCGGCCGCAGGGACGCCTCTCGCTGGGGAAGGGGCAGTGCCGCGCCGCGCCCGGGGCCGCTTCTGTAGGGCTTGGGGGCCGGGTCTCATCCCGCCGCCCTGTCAGGAGTGCTTTCGGTGCCGGCCTGGGCCTAATCCTCGTCTCAAAGCCTCATCCTGCCCTGGTGTGGGTGCTGCGGCTGTGATCTGCTCCTCCCTGAAGATCCCGTCCTGCAGGGATGGCTCTCAGTGCTGTGCTATTACCCCTTCCCAGGGCCTGTCCTGCCCCGGTA
>PPHD01015435.1:0-16102 GCA_002909625.1 Bambusicola thoracicus | reverse complement strand
TTCACTAGCCTCGCTGCCCTTCTCTGGACCCGCTTCAGCACCTCCGTGTCCTTCTTGTACTGAGGTGCCCAAAACTGAACACAGTACTCGAGGTGAGGCCTCACCAATGCTGAGTACAGGGGCAGGATGACTTCCCTAGTCAAGTGATCATAACATTTGTAGAAGAGGAGAAAGTGAGGAAATAGAGAAGGATATTCAAAGAAGAAGATATTCTAAACAGTTGAGCAGGGTAGAGGAGAAAAAACAAGCATGAGAAAACCTGAATTAAGGTGGAATTTTTAACAAAAAGAATTAAAAATAGAACACTACACAATGATGACCTACTGCAAGTATGAAGCTTAATTTCTGGCTGCTTGGAAGACATACTGATGCGTGAACATTGCGTGTGCATGAGATAAGACTGTAGTCTAAATGTGTTAACTACTTTTCTGAGTAACTGTATACAGATAAATAACACATTAGATATTTTAATGTATGATAATCAGATACTGCCATTATCTTCTACCCAAAAGCCCCTTTAAAGAACAGTAAAACAATCCTGTTAATAAAGCTGTGAACCTTAATAAATGTATACTGTGTTGAATACGTAAACTTGTACGTGCTCTGAGCCAGTCACAACACAGTACAATATATAGCTGCTGCCTCCTTTACAGTACTTTTCAATGTAAGCAATGGTTATAACCACCACAATTATTTTTACAGAAAGACCAGAAACAAAAGAGTTAAGCAGCTGTTCCTGGAGATAAACATCCAATCCAGAACACAAGAATAGCTGAGCTTCTTTATACAAGTGACCTAAGCAGTAAGTGAAAAAATCAGCTCGAAAAATGAGCATGCCAATTCTATGCACTACTAGAAAAACACTCCATTTTCTTTTTTTTTTGGTCAAGAGTTCTCTATACATATATACCTGATTTTCTTGTTTAGCATTGGAAAGATGCTCTTGTAACCTGTCCTTCTCCTGAGCTAATATTTCTCTGTTGTTGTTAGCCTGTGCAAGTTCTTTGTTGGTTTCTTGCAGCTGTTGATGCAAACTGGTGATATCTTTCTCACAGATGCAGAGCGCTTCAGCAGATTTTCTGCGTAGCAAATAATAAATACTTCAGGTATGACAATGCTGCTCAACCTAGTAAAATGAAAGCTTTCCAGTGGTTAAGTTTGCAAGTTGTGAAACAAAGCTGTAACATTTTAATATGTAATAGAGTAGGAAAAAACAATTTCCGCATGAGCACGTCCTATGATCCATTTTTTTTGTGTTAATGCTATACATTAATCAAAATTTAATTATGATCTCAAAATTTTATCCTTACTGTATCGAATGCTCCAAGTCGGAAATCAGAATCTCCAAATCTGAAATGGTTTTCTCCTTAAAAAGAAATACAAAATTAAGATCAACTCCTCACAGCTCTGATTTCCTTTTATTCAGTTAGCTGATTAATGCAAAATGGATTTTGATTTTCAAAGTTACACTGTGTGCTGTTTAGAGGTGAAAATTCTGATAGCCTACTTTGGCAAATAAGGGAACAAATATTATTATCTTCTGCAGAATGCAACCATTTTAATTAAATTTCTTAATCCTTTGTGGTTCAAATGGTGGCATTTGTCTCACACTCCCATGATGTCTTCTGTCGGCTAGATAACTTATCACAGCTTTTCTACAATTAATACACTACCAGAGTTTGGTAGTTTTTAACTGATGAAACGAACTCTGTCACTGTATTTCCATTAGAAAACAAAACAAAACACTAGCACAGAATGTATCAGTTCATTCCACTGTGTCTGCATGCAGATATTAAAAGGAGTATAGATAGGCTAAGGAAATGTTTTCCACTGAAAACCCAAGAAATATGAGATACGGCCATTTCTTCTGCAAAATAGGCACCATTTACAATTTATAGTCTTTAATATGTGGAGTCATTGTTTATAGCAAGATGATTATGGCCTGTCTTGCAATATGCTATCTTCAATATTGTGTTAAAAGTAGCGCAACTTCTTGAGTTAACAATCACAACATTTATGAAGTACCTCATTTAGTGTATCCTAAATCAATATCAAGATAACATAGGCTGAAGTGAAAAACAATGTTTCAGACCTAAGCAGCTTCTTTATATAGATTGAAATCACACTATGTAAAAAACTGACGCATTTAGCTTAGGTAATCTAATACCTTAAGGTGAAAAGGATATAATTCAAATGCAACATCAATGATAAGAAAAGCAGTATTACTTGGCACTGTATCTTTAACATTAATGGACATTGGGGAAGAATTCAGGCTAAATTTTATGATAAAATATTTGGTTAGCTAATTTACTTTTCTTCACCTGAGGAAAGTAATTAAAGTCTCCTCTCTTGATAAGTACAAGCTACGCAAAAAGCCAAACGAGGGGTTCAACGTGGCTCAGACCCACTGCTATTGAAGTTAACATGAATTTTAGTCTTGAAACTGAAGCAGAACTAGGTCAGCACTGAGCATTGCTGCAGACAGCATTATAAGAGAGTTATGATGACCCAACAGATCCTTCCTCTATTTCATCTCTTGTGATTCCACAACTTATTCTGATTATTTACATGTTAGAACATACTTTAATCCTCAGGTTTTCCTCAAAGGTGACGATCTTCTCTCTTTCTTCTTCCACACACTCTTGCAAAGTTTCCTTCTCTTTATCAAGTTGCGCAATTGTATCTTTCAATGCACAGATCTTCTCTTCTTGTGCAAAACTTTGTTTCGAAAAGTTATCTGAACACAGTCAGAAAGGTCTCATTTTTATAAATTCAAATCATTCAAGATACAAACTCATTTGATACACTTCTGAAGCATAAAACAAAAGCATCCCTTCAAGAAAATACCGCAGCAAGTGTGCTTTCAGAAACAGGTAATCCCAGTGATACTTGCAGAACTGCATTCTTCTTTCAAGGACTTAAATTACTTGTCTCAAAAAAAATCTATCCTTAAATGACTAATGTTTAGATAATTCAAATAATTTTACCGGGTATTGTAAAAATAAATGGCTTAAATAGAATTACTACAGGCAGAAGCCACATGAAGGCTACAGCCTGGAAATGCTGACATGAAATAAAAGAGATAAATATCCCAATATTAGACAGTTTTTCAGAAACAGTCCTTTATTTATATGAATTTTGTGTACAAGAGTTAAAAAAAACTCATTTACAAAATCTGAGGTCACTTAAGAAGTTCAAAGCTATTAAAAGCAGTTAATCTACTTATTAGAAAAACAAATTTGAATAGATCTCTTTCCCTGTCTTCAGTGAGCTAACAAAGTGCTACGCACTGCAATTACCCTTAAGTGGTCAGATAATCAATCCTTACTTGAGGTGCCTACACTGCATTCACAGGGGAAAACTACAGGAATTCTTTTACAGTGAAATTTACATCTCATAAAAAGTATGCAGGTTGCAAAATGCTTCATAAATATCAGTGTAATGTCACTGAATGATACTCTTTAACTACTTCCAGGAGATAAAACATCCAAAGTAAAATCATATGTGGCCCAGTCTTTCAACAGCATCATACCCATATATCCACCTTCCAGTCTTTTTCCACAAACTATCCCTACTTTAATACACAAGATGAAAGACGCTCAGATTTCCACATCCTTATGAATGTAGACTGCAACATGCTTCAGTCAGATGATTGGAGGTCTTGGATGTGAGATTCTAAAAAGTCTCCATTCAGCTTTCAAGAACTAAAAGGCTTAAGATATGCTTAGTTTGGACACATTTCCTGGGAATGATTTAAACATGCAATAACACATAGGCAGATGCCCCTATCAAACATTAAGTCAGTACTTTACTACATCAGGGATCTAGACCATACTCTTCAGAAGATGTTTTCCTGACTACATCATCATCTACTGATGCTGAGAGGTACAACCACCAGCTTAGTGTACCATAAATACAACTGATAGGCTCAGACACAGCACATTAATACCAACATACATTGTTGAAACAATAGTATGCGTAGTGATAAAAACTTAGTAGTTATATAAATAACTTTAAAATGCAAAAACCTTCTAACAATGAAAGGAAATGGACTTTTTACATGAAACATTAAAACCATCAAAAGTCTACTTATTTGTTTTCAATAATTTTGTTCTTTCTACATGTGAGAAACAAAAGAAAAGGCTGCAACTTAATTATCCAATTGAATTTTACTAGAAAAACTGTATCTATCACTCACCAATTTTTTCATTCAAATGCCTAATTTCCTCTTCATTAAGTTGAATTTCATATTTTTTCTTAGCAAGGCTTCGCTGTGCCTCCGAAAGAATCTGCTCTGTCTTTTCCTTCATTAGACTAAATAGGAAGAGAATTCAGATATTCATATAGGACTTAATTCCTTTTTGAAATGCCACTAAAATGATTAAAATGACAAAAATTAAGTAAAAGCAAGATACTTCTGTTTATCTTAGGCTATTCAGGATGTTTTATCAGTGTTAGCCTTAATCTCTAGATATTAAAGTCTGAATACTACTGTAAAGAATCACAGGGAAGTAAGAATTTTTTACAGCAGAGAGACAAAAAAATTGTTAGAAATGATTACAATAAAAATCTTTACTTAGAACACACACTGGAATGCTTGACGTATTGTTATATTTTAGTAGTAGCAACTCGTCTTCAAGAACTCCGCTTTTATTGTATTCATAAATCTGACAACTTGTAAAAAACAGCAGCAACGCAGAACAGGTTTTGTCAGAGGAGTTCGTGGATCAGCACATCATTCCCATCAATTAAAATCAAACAAAGAAAAAAATTACATTAGCTATGCATCACCTACACTAGTCACCATTAATGACATGTGGATTTAGGAGAGCACTCGCCCAACTGAATTACATCTTATGAAATTGTCATGGTTTTATGGTTTTCGGTATTCCACATCATAACATCATGTAGATGTTATACTGTTGGAACATTTACAGGTGTAGAAGAAGTAAAAAATCACAGTATCTTCTGCTGTGGTCTGTTCACCCTGTAACCTAGTTCAGTCTGTGATCTATTCCTTCTTATCTCTGCTCAAATTTCTCATGTGCTTGGTCTTCCTCTCCAGTCAGAAAACAGTCCTTTTCATCATGAACTCACTGACCTACGCTTTCTTCCCTACAGCTTTACTCGAGTCTAGTCCCACTGTATGTTTCTTAACATGGTTAGAAACTCCAGTCAAGCAGCAGTTGAGGCCAGAAACTCTATGCAAGGCTCCAGTTTTATTTCTGCTCTTGAAAAAACTGCAAGACTAAGAAATGGATGTTTGAAACTAAACACACGACACTCACTAGTTTGTGTTTGTTTGCTTGCCTCTTTAGGAACAGCAGCAACAAAGGAAAATAATTTTTATATATTTGTAATTAAAACATAATTCATCAAAATACATCAATTGCTACGGCTTCTAATAGAAAGTTCCTAATCCAAACCATTTTGCTTTTCCATTGAATATGGTTTTCTTTATATCATAATAACGACAAATCAATGTTTTACATATAAATAAGCAATGAGGAAAAACATTTAATTCCAAAACAGAAGGATGTCTCACAAGCACAACTGTCATAAGTTCTCTTCCCTTTGAACTAAATGTAACCCAAAAACCATAGGCTGACATTACTCAAACTAATGCAATTATATACTTTCACTGACCTTAGTGAAATATATTCATCTTTCTGGTGGCTTAGTTCATTCTCAGAGTCCTGGGATTTTCTTGCCATTATTTTTACCTCTGTTTCCAGTGAATCAATGTGTTCTTTCATTAGAGCCATTCTGGACATCTGCTCTAACCGTTCACTATCTAACTATAAATATAATTAAACATTAATTAAACAGGAAAAGCTGAAATAAAAAGCTGATTTACATACAGATACTTGCCTATTTACTCAAATTCTACTCTATTTTTAAGACAAATCTTTCACTGAAAGAGAAATCTCCAAGTTTTCTCAAAACCTCCCAGGACAAAAAGCTGAAATTTGAAGCTCAGTTTCTGTCTTTCAGATCCCTGGAACATTTTGATTTATTCATGGAAAATGTTGTGTTGGTAATTAGGTGAAAGGGTAAAAACATTTGGCATTGGTCACCCTTAAACTTTTCAGTTACAGAAAACGCTACTATAGCTTTATGAAGGGAGAAACCACAGTTTCAGATGCAACACCAATGATGGGTTTAGGCCTCTGTGAAGGTACACAGCTATGCTGATAACTGGACAGAGAAGTCACTCTAAAACACTTCCATTATGCACCATATGGCCAAGAGACCACCATGAGGCCTGTAAGTCTGTTCCTAGAACAATTACAGATCTGTCCCAGAAAATCTTCCTCAGGTTCCTGTAAAGCTAGTTTAAGGAAAGCTGTATTTGATTACTAAAACATTCACACTTTTCATTACAAGTATTTTCCTTTCTAAATGATTTGAAACAGCTCTTTTAAGGTAAAAAATTCTCACACCATGCCTCTTCTTATTTACTAATTCTTTTGGGACTAGTTTCTGTGTTACTATAATAAAGGTCAGACTGCTGAAGATCAAGTCAGTTAGTGCCTGGTATACAGTGACTTTCTCGATATTAGTGCCATAAATTTCATACTGAAGTATATCACCCTCAAAGGATATCAAATAAACTGAAGAAATAAGACAAGTACCTAAAACAAGACTATTCTTGATACTCGTTATGCTTCATACATCAAGCATATGATTAAAGCTGATCTGCCACTCAGAGTAGTCAGTGGATTGGTCATTACAAATACATTCAATTTAATATTATAGTGCTTAGAACTGTACTTACAAGCTTGGTACAATTTAAAAGGCTGAAAGGGAGAAATGAAAATGCACTAAAATCTATAATCATGAGATCTAGGAGAAACAGACTATATAAATCAATGCTTATCTATTTTAAATCAAGTTTTACAAAGACCGCATATGCATTCAAAAACTGTATTCATTTTATTAATGCTTTCATTTTGTATTTGTATCTACCAGCTAACACTTGCACACATAAGCAACTTATATTGGAGAGAACAGTATAAATACCTTTTCTTTTGTGGAGTATCAAGTCTTAGTAACATGTAACCATAAGACAGTCCAGGTTGGAAGGCAGTCTCCAGTTTAAAGCCCTGGACAAAATAGCTCTGAGGCCAGCTTGCTCAGGGTTTTATTCAATCAAGTCTTAAAAATCTCAGAGGCTGAAGACTGCTTCACTGTTGACAGTCCTCATGGGGAAAAAGTGCTCCCTGGTATTCAGACTGAACACTCCTTGTTCCAGCTTATGACCACTACTTCTCATTCTCCCACCATACACAGCTGTGACTAAATGGTGAGTATCAGCAGGTAGCACTTAGGTACCTCCTGAAGCCACTCAGCTCCAGGCTGAGCAAGCCCAGCTGCTCCAGCCTCCTCGCACAGGGCGAGTGCTCCAGCCCCGACTGTCTTCAGGGCCCTCTCTGAAGACAGTCATGCCACTTTGGCAATGTCTTTCTTGTACTGGGATGGCAAAAATGGATGCAGTATTCCAGGTGAGACCTAACAAGCTCCCAGTAATGGGGGACAATCACTTACGTTAAGCTATTAGCTGTATCCTCTTCAGAAAGCCTACTATACTTTTAGCCTTCTCTGCTATCATAGTACTCTGCTGGCTCATGCACAGCTTTGCTGTGACCCAGGACCTCCAGGGTCATTTCAGCAGAGTTGCTCCCAAACCCATCAGTCCCCAACTTGTATTAGTGCTAGGGATTCTTCTTCCCAAATTCAAGCCTTGGCATCAATCTTCGTTTCATGAGGATTTTTGCATAAGTTTACTGATGGCCATTCTTTTCACATGCCTCTGTCCCTGTGGATGACAGCCCTGCTCTCGGGTATATCAACTATTTTCCCCAGTTTGGGGAAATCTGCAACCTTTATGTTGCCTCTTTCAGGTCACTCATAAAGACCTTAAAAAGAACAGGCCTCACAACAGTCCCACGTGGTGGCCCATGCTACCCGCCTCCAGGGTGCGCCTGACCATCCAGGTATTTGTCTGTCTAGTTGCTCATTCACCCAGACCCCAGCGCCCTCACCTGGACACAAAGATACTTTGGGTAAGAGTATCAAAAGTTTTGCTACAGTCTAGGCAAATGACATCCACTTTTCTACTGTTATTTCTTCATAAAAGGCACTCTGGTTGGACCCACAGTATTAATGATTACATTTACATTTATTGTAAATAAATGTAATATATTGTATTACATTGTATATTGTATTACAATATTGTATATTGTATTACATTTACAATTATTGAAATAATTACTCGCCTTACATTCTGAACAGTAGTTTCTAGCTCTTCAATTCTCTGCTGCAAATGAGCTTTTTCATTAAATGCGGTCTCTTGGGAAATCTGTGTCAAATAACAACAAAATCACATATAGAATAAATCTTAATTCACCACAGATAGATAATGCAATTAACTCTGAGTAACAGAATAGAAATCCTCAGCAACTTCAACTCCAATACTAAGTAATTTTTGTGTTAAAATAAGCTTGAGTGAAAAAAAAAAAAACCTGCAACCTTCATCTGCTCCCTGAGACTGTCACATTCTGTAGTCATCCGTTGTAAATCCGACAGTGCTGTATCCCTTTCTGTCTCCACATGCCTTAACATTGCTTGAGCTGCCACAGTACTTCTTGGAGTGCTGGTGCACTTGATGACTTCCTGACAAGTATGGGAAATCTCTTCCTGTGCCTGTTTTTTAAAACAGCAGTATACCAGAAATATGGAAATAATGTAACGTATTACTGTGTACATAAACCAAGGACTTCTCTAGAGAATTTCATTTAGTGTTGCTCAATGGAAGGAATAGATCTGCATTCTATAAAGCAATCATCAGTGAAAAAGAAATATTCATTATCCTTTTAGTAGGCCAAAATAACAATGCATTACAGTAGCACATCACAGCAGATTGAGTTTTGAGCAATGGAATAGGTTCACTGAAGAGAATAAGAACAGAGATCCCAACCGATAACACACAATGAGACTCTTCAGTAATATTTTTAAATCAAACTATTTCACTGTTTGGCAAAACTATTTCTATTTGATACTTCAAAAGTGCAAAAGACAGCGTACAAAAACAAAAAATCTGGTGTGAACTGTGCTTAGTAATAAGGCATTACTCATAATGCAGAGCATCCCAGAAACCACACAGTATCAAAAATGAAACAATGACTTATACGTATATGCTTTCCCTCAGGAAAGCATTCCTCATTCAGGACAGCACTTACAGTCTTGTATTTAAATGACAAGTTCAGAACTGACAGAACTTTAAAAAAATTCTTTCAAAGAGTATTCTACAGTTTTAGTTTTAAGGGTTGTTTTTTGTTGTTGTTTTGTTTTGTTTTGTTTCTCATTATAAACAGAAAAATCATTTTTATTTTCTTTTACATCACAGAATCACTGAATCGTAGGGGTTGGAAGGGACCTCCAGATACCACTGAGTCCAGCCCCCCTGCTGAAGGACGCTCCCTACAGCAGGCTGCACAGGTGGGTGTTGGATATCTCCAGAGGAGACTCCACAGCCTCTCTGGGCAGCCTGTTCCAGTGCTCTGTCACCCTCACTGCAAAGAAGTTCTTATGGGCATTTGTGCAGAACTTCCTGTGCTCCAGTTTGTGGCCATTTCCCCTTTTCCTATCGCCACACACCACTGAAAAGAGTCTGGCTTCATCCCTTTGCCTCCTGCACCTTACATATTTATAGACATTGATCAGATTCCCCCTCAGTCTTCCTTTCTCAAGGCTGAACAGACCCAGGTCGCTCAGCCTTTCCTCATAAGAGAGGCGCTCCAGGTGCTTCATCATCTTTGTGGCTCTCATCTTTGCCACCCTAAGTTATTTTAATTAACCACTGCAGCTGTTAAAACGTTGAAATTTCCCTGAATTTCTGCCGCATGGCACTCGCATTTTCTCAGTGTTGATTCCAGTTCTTCATGTTCTCTCAATATTTTCAAAACATCTGGATCAGAACTCAGTCCCTTAAATAATAATGTGATATAAAGTTAAAGCAAAGAAATTAAATCTGATATGCATTCTTATGTCTGCTTCGGAAATTTCCACCAAAGATAAAATTAGCCTTCAACCTAAGAACCCATAGACAAAACCATACGCACATAATTCTTAGTATTAGAGAACAGATAGAAGCACTGTTCTAGAGAATCAACTTTTATTTTGAGCAGCAAATGTCTATCAAAAATGGCACTGACAAACCGGTGAAGAAATAATCCATATGTAACCAGCTGTAAATAACCACCAAAAATTATACATTTACATTACTGGTGTGAAGCACCAGTTAACTTTGCGTTATTTGTTTGTTCCCATCATATGCATCCTTTTGTTTATAATCAGTTTTTTCTTCCTGGTAATTACAGCTTTGGTCAGTTGCCATTAGACCGACCAGTACTTATAAAGAAGGCACTCCTTGTGTTGCAAAGTGTTTTCCAAGCTCACCTGGATGTGTGATTTTTTTGTTGACATGCTGCCACAAGTAGAGCTACGCTTAGGACTTGAAGATTTGTTTTGAAGTACCCTCAGCAAATTCTCAGTCTTGCTTTTATAGTAGTCTCTGTCCTCTTCCAATGTCTTAATAAATGCATCAAGCCTTGAAGGTGATTTCCCTTGCCTTATTTCATTCTCTGTTTGCAAAATAACCTGCATGTGCAAACACAAGATGATTCGCTCATTGAAACAGAACTTTTCTAGAGAAAGACACCTCAGTGTGAAATGGACAAACATAGTCTTCAAAATGCAGTGGAAGAAGAAATCTAACTAGAAACAAATATATATTTAATATTTTCAAGTGACTTCTGAATGTCTGCATTTCCCTTTTTGTTAAATTGTTCTCAAATTCCAACTTTTCTGCTGAAGAGTCATCATCTTTCATGGGTAACCGGGCAGTAAGGTCTACATGGCCAGTTTGGGGGGGGTTGTTGTTGTTTTGTTTTCTATTACTTGTTTGTTTGTTTGAGTGGGGGTTCTTTGTAGGATCGTGGTATAAACTCAAATATTTTATATAGGAAAGTAATAATCGATTCCTTTCCTCCACACTCCCTCCAGCACCACCACAACTGAAATTTGAGACAAATCTTAAAATTACAGAAATTAAATACAATTTTTACAACCAAAAAAAAACAAAAAAAAACAAAAAAAAAAAAACAAAAAAAACACAGCCAAAACCAAAACCTCTATAAATACATACTTATGCATTCTTTTAATATATTCAAATAATAATTTGGTAAGTTGTATCTATTACTAGCAAATATTTCTACAACACGGTAGACACTTCTAAATGTTCCAACAGTATAACACCTTAAGCCAAACAGAATAATAAAAGAAAGCTGTCAAAGAAAAATGTTGCTTCTTTCTGTTTCGTAAGTGATTTGCAAAGTAGTGAAAGCAGTTCAATGCTGTTTTATTAAAAAAAAAAGCCATTAGGATTCTCAAAAGCAAAATCATTGCAGGTTAGCTGCAAAACAGAAATGGATTTCCATCCATCCAGCAACAGCATGACAAATGAGAACAGACATTTTTATCTATTCTATAACTCGTCTGTTATCAGTGAAACAAAGCAAGTGAAATTAACCAGTTGAAGTATCAATTTAATGTGGAAGTTAACCAATTGCATAGCTACGTATGTATTAAGAATACACGTTTAACTCACAGATTTCAATGTTTTCACCGTGTGTTCCAGCTTCTTTATGTTGTTCTGCTGGTGTCGAACTTGAGTCTACCATAAAAAATTGGAAGAGATGCATTCATCTTTTACATTCTCTAGTGCAAATCTGACATTTTAGCTCAACTCTTCTAGTCCAAAGGAACATTTTGTACATGCTGTCTAATTTGACTAGGCTGCAAACATGCTATTTACCAACAATACATTTAATCCAGAGGGGAATCAATTAGAAATTTTATCTTTCAGTGCAGCCCAGGATTCAGAAAAACAGTAAGAGTCAAGAGCTAAAACATGTAGTTACATTAATGGCAAACAAGTATCCTTTCTGCCATCTGAACACTACATTAAATAATGTTATTATTTTATTATTAACTGCATGTCCATAAAATACAATTTGCCATTTCCCACTTGAAAAACATTACAGGAGCCAGAACCAAATCTTTCCTCATCCTAGCAAATGTACTTGAAAGCAGGGATGAAAGCTCGGATTTCAACTCAAAGGGTAAAAACAAATAAAAAACCATCAGTTCCCCATAACAGTAGCAAATAACATTAAACTATCACTGTGTAATATTAATTCCAAGAAGACGATACCTTTGCTTCTTCTAATTCCTTATCAGTGGTGTTCAGTAACAGTTCGTTTTCCTTTTCCAGCTGCTCAGATAGTTTGGCAATTATGGCAAGTTCTTTACAGAGGTGATCATTTTGGCAGGTCAACCTATCCGCTTGTCTTTCAACCACTTGCTTCTTATCAAGCAGTTGTAGGACACGTTGCCTTAGCTCATGGTTTATCTTCTTCAGATTTGCCGTCTATGAGGACAAGGAGGAATAAAATATTTTACTACATCTTCAGGGATCTGCAGGGAAAATTTCAAAAGAAAAGGCCTGCTCTCAAGTTTCCCACAGCCCGACTTACCGTGGTTCTGTTAGACTTTAGGAGAGCCCTTCCATCATCCCCTCTGAAATGGACCCACACCCTTCATACATACCATGAAGGCCAACAGAAATGAAGCAGACCAATTACTAATATTAATTCAACAATTAAGAAATATAGGATTAATTATTTTCCTGAAAGTATGTAATCTTCAAGAAAAACTCATGATTATATGGCCTTTTTCTAAGACACTTGAGTTGCCATATCATTTTGGCAAGTGTCATATTATCTTTAACTTCTCAGTTTTAAGCAGCATCACCTCCTCATGCAGCTTTTCAATTTTCTGAATCCTCAGATTTCTGACATTTCTCTCTAAACAAGGGATGCATACACTGTGATGCAGAAAGTCCCTTGTTTACACAGACAGTTCCTGTAATGCACGAAAACATCAGTATCTCAAAATTGATTTCTGTGAAGTTCCCTTGAATCTAACAGTTTTCTTCAAGTACTGCTAGCAAAACCAACCAACAAACAAAAAAACACCACATTTTTAATTACTTAAGAAGATGTGGAAGATGATTTGTGACAAAAAAGCTTTCTGGATGGGCTGTGTTCTGTGACGTTCTGTAGCTTTTAATTTTACCGCTTCTGTTCAATGGCTATGCAAATATATCGATAGGATTGCTGATTCCTTAAGGCTTTATGGACTCAAAACCCAATAGCACACTATTAACATATGTGCATCACCAACAAAGATCATAAATTACAAAAAAAATGTTGTTTCTATCATGCCTTTGCACTCTACTGTAGTTCACAACAGCCTGTTCCAGCAACATAAACCAGGGAGAAGAACAGTACCAGTTATTTACTGATAGTTATCATTAGCTCTTTAGTGCTGCAGCCTGTGATTCCTCAGAAATCAACAAAGACTTTGGAATAAAAGAAGGGAGAGAAAGATAGCCTGCTCTCTGGCAACTTTCTAAGGATAACCATGATAAAGAAAGGTCAGTGGAGCAAGTCAGTGAGACATGAAAGAGCTAATGAGACAGGGAGAGTGGCGAGCACACCAGTGCCTGGCAGTGCTATTCAATACCTGCCATCCTGCTACAACTCTAACATATAAAGAAGCCCACAGATCTAACAATAGAAGACAAACACTCAATTGTTCACCAGCAGGAAGCTCACAACAGCTTCTGTCCCTACTTACATTCAGGAGTCTCCAGGGAATTTGGGGCAGCTGTGTAATTTCGTTATCATTTAAAATCTCATCTGAATCAAATATCAGTCACCAACAATCACTCTGACCATTAGCCTCAAAGTGTTTTAAGCAACAATCTAAGTGATGGCTTTGTTAAGGAGTGAGATACTGCTGACTTAATCTGGAGTACCTACAAAGAGATTTCTAGAATGGGATTTGCATGATCCATTTTAAATGCTCATCCTAATATTGATCATGCCCTAGGAATACCTGTTTCCTTTCCCCAGCAATGAGGACACCTTGGACATCTCCATTGCAGCCATCATCACCACTGATGTGTCAAATTAGATGAGATGGATCCAGCCCTAATATTCTGTTCTCTCTAAAAGTGACACTAAACAACTTTGCTAGTCCTTCAAGAAAAGGAAGAGAAAAAGATCACAGTGATTTGCAAGTTCTTAGTAGCTCAGTATCTCACTGAGCACTAAGAACTCAAATTTACAGATAGACTATGTGGTATTTGGTCCCTCACAATACTCCTTTTACTCAACTTGTGGAAAAAGAACTTTTTGGAGAAAAAAAAAGAAAAAGATTTTTATTTCCTAAAATAACCGATATTCGTGCTTATCATAAAGCAGTACAATTTAACTACCACTATTCTGCCACCTTCCTCTGAACTGTGGCAAAGCTTCATGCAACACTAAACGACACTTGTACCAGGCCTTACAGCATGACCAGAAGTAGGCAATTAGATGGTAAGAGTTTATTCATGAAAGCCAGTGAGAAAATCTATGGGATCCAACCACAGGCATGCACAACCTTCACCATACTTCAACTGTTCACACTCAGTTATTCAATTCAGGAAGATCTACAGAAGCAACTGAATATCCAGAACATACTCAGGTCCATCTTCACATTTTGAAGGTCCTCCTTCACAAATCCATGACTACTCTCCATCACCTTTTTGTCTTTAATATATTTCAAAATGCTTTCCAAGATTATTTGCTCTATATTTTCCTAGTGATAGGGACCGACCAGCCTGTAACAGTTCTCCAGAACCTCTTTTCCACCCTTTTTGAAAGCATGAGATGAGATGCACCCAGTTAGGTCCCGTGAACTAGTGTATGTCCAGATAGTTTAAATGGCCTCCAATCTGAACCTCTTTCATGGAGGAATTCTGGTCCTCACTCCAGAATTTTCCTTCAGTCCCAGAGATCTGGGATTCCTGTATGAAGGTCTTTCCAGTAAAGACAGAGGCAGAGAAAGCATGGAGTACTTCAGACTTTTTAGTGTCCTTTGTCACCAAGTTGCCCACCCTGTACAACAGCGAGCACATTTTCTGTAGCTTCCTTATGCTGTGTCTGTGGAAGCCCTTCCCCTTGCCCTCCACATTCCTCATCAGATTCAGCACCAGATGGGCTTTTATTTTCTTAACTGCATCTTTGAATGCTTAGACAGCATCTCTATACACCTCCCTGGTCTACAGAGATCCCTCTTTCACCTCCTGTTTTTTCCTTTTTTTTTTTTTTTTAATGTACATTTCAGATTTGTCAGGAGCTCCCTGCTTATCCTCAAGCCCTCCTGCCCCCTTGCCTGCTTTCCTGTTAATACACATGGACTGTTTTGGAACTTGGAGAAGGTAAGCCTTGAAAATCAACCAATTCTCCTGGACCACTCATACTAAGAACAAGCTAAAAGGGGAGTCTCCCAAGCTGATCTTGGAACAAGTCAAAGTCTTTCTAAGTTTAGATTTTGATCCTTCTTTTTGCCTTGTTTCTGCCTCCCATAACCCTGAAGTTAACCATTCTGTGGTCACACACAAACACAGAACTGCAGGAATTGGAAGAGACTTCTGGAGATCAAGTCCACCCCCATGCTAAAGCAGGTTCCCTACAGTAGATGGCACAGGAAAGTGTCCAGATGAGTCGTGAATATCTCCAGAGAAGGAGGCTAGACTGTGGTCACCGTGGTTAAATCTGCACTGAAGTCAATCTTCGCATCTTGTACCAGTTCTTCCTTGCTTGTAAGCAGAGAGCCTCCCTGCACGGGTTTCTCAATCTCATAGATCAGGAATTAGTAATCACCACACTTCAGAAAGCTCCAGGACTGCTTGTGGCCTTCTGTGTTGTTCCTTCAGCAGACATCAAGGCAGTTACAGTCTGCCATGAGCGCCAGGACCTGCAAACATCAGGCTTCTTCCAGCAGCCCTATGAGCAGCCTAATGGCCAACCCTCCAAATCTGGGCTGCTCCACAAAGTGTTGTTTCACAAATGCTTGAAGGTGAACATTGTGGACTGAGTTAAAAACAGGAGTAGTATTTCCAAAGCCTTGATATTGGTTTTATATT
>PPHD01015434.1:0-10047 GCA_002909625.1 Bambusicola thoracicus | reverse complement strand
TAGCTGTTAAGAGATTACAAAAGCGGTTTGAACTCATACTGTCATCAGCTGTCAGGACTTTTTAATAGCATCAAAACAACCACTGATCTGAAATTTTGCTTAGTAAATATTATGTTATAGGAGATTTTTCTAAGTACTACATTTGGTTTGTACAATATTTATGCATCTAATATGAAGATATAATTATCTTCATTACGGTTCCAAATAGCTAAGATGCCTCATTAGCTGATTATTTAAAATTCTATCTAATTTTGACTTTTTAAAAATATATATTTTTTATTTTTAATTTTCCTACTTTTTATATATGCTTTCCAAACACAAATCTGGCTGTCTGCCCACACTATTAAGGTGATATTTCAGTCTTTATGGCTTCTTAAGCCTTCGTAGTTTTAACTTCCTGAGACCATCTTCACCTTCTTTTTTCCTTTTTTGGATCAGCTTCTCTGAAGACACGGCCTGCATTTCTAAATAGGATGACGAAGGCACCACAGGTACCTCTTCAGTGGTTGTGCCTGGCTCGTTTTGGTTTGTCCTCACAGAAAGAGGCTGGGAGAGGTTTTTTCCAGAAGTAACTAACTCTTCAACAGATGCAATTTTTGTTAAGTCTTGCTTAGAAAACATCCTGGAATTAAGTGGGGTCTTCTCCTCCAAGAACAGACCTAAATGATCATCACTGCACTTACTCCTTTCTGTGTTGCTAGGAATTAAAGGAGCCCCTTCAGAGGATATTTCTTTGAAAAGGTCTAACTTTTCTTCTGAATTACAACTCTTTTGTTGAGCCTGAGTTTCGGTTGTTTTTTGATTTTGTTTTAGGCCTAGCAGTGCTGACTCATAGCTACAAGGAGAATTCTTGCTTAGAAGTCTTGACTTCAACTGCTCCACAGAGTGAGGTTTTTGCTGGCTGCTAGCATCCTCTGGCTGTCTCTGATTAACATTATTTTCCAGCTCTAAAACAGGAAACTCCAAGTTGCTCTCAGCTGTATTTATGCAGTTCTTTAGCCGTCCTGTGCTCCTCCATTTCACTTCTGATTGAAAACTGGGAGAAGTTTGACAGTCATTCTTTCTGTTCCCTGTCTGTGAGCCCAGTGAGCCAAGATCCACTTTCTTGGAGTCCTTGCTGGTTTGAGGTTTGCTCACGCTATTTTTCCCCTTTTTTGTCCTTTTCACACTGCAATAAAAAGGGATATTGTTTTTAATAAAAAGAAACATTTGCTGTCTCAATCTGCACTTCTTACAAACTCTGAAAGACCACCAGGGCAACTCTCTTTTTGAAAGTGGAAAAAAAATCCCTGTATATCATCTTGACAAGCAGTAATGTTTGTCTAGTGTGGATAATATCAAGTATTATCCATCTGATTTTCCACTGCACTAGGGGAACCCTACTTATTAATGACTAAGCCACTAAGGAGTTCACATTCTATTCCAAGAGGCAGAACTGGATTCATTACAAGTGTTAAAGGTCAACACAACATAAGTATACTGAATTCCTTCCCAAACCGGCTAGATAAAATAGTATTTCATAAGTGCCTAAATGATTTCAAACCATTCCCAGATATCCATATGCATAATGTATATCTAAAGAATAGAGGGGGGCAGGCTGGAGAAGCAGTGTGCACGCCTGTGCGACTTTCTAATCTCTAGTTTAGAAGCATTCCTCTGGAATTTTTCCCAGGACATTTCAAAGCACTACTTTAAAGCTAACCACCACTCATCTAATATCAAGCGGGCTCATCTGGGAAGGACTTAGGTAATGCATACAGAAGATATTCTGAAAGGAATTATATAGAAAAAGGGAATCAATCACAACAGACATGATGGAGCATCAGTTCACGAACACTCCTCGGCAGTGTGCGTTACCTACAAATCCAAACTTCACATAGATTGTGAAATGAACTTTATGCATGAGTACTGAAGCTGCCTACTTAAAGTTTTCAGTCTAAAGACATTGTTATAGAACATCCCATGCTGGGACTGTCTTCCACTGGTCTACTGGCACCGAGCAGTTCCCAGGTTGATATTTAACTCTCTGGAAAAGCAGTTCCTACAAAATAGGTAGAACTGGCATTCCTCCAAACCTGATCTCCCTTCTAAAAACAACAAACAAGACAAGATGTTTTAAAACTGAAGTTGCCAGAGTTCATAGCAAATCCCCAAGTCCACAGTTGATACACTAAATATGTGAAACTTCTGGCAGTTGGTGGAAATAAAAATAGCACCCTGGTACAGCAGGCAACATGCTAAGCTGACCAACAAAAGCCCTCATCCACTATAGGCTGGAGTTGTGCAGGCTAGAGTTTGTGCAGGATATTCAGCTGTGGCAAAATATCCACTGCAGATTCTCAAAACAAATGAAATACATATTTGCAAGTGTTTTTCACCATACTCAAACAGCACTTGCTTATTTTGGCTCAAAGCTTCTTTCAAGAAAAAGACACCCTGTTTTGGTTCTGCCTTGTGCTACCGGAGATACCTATGTGAGTTATAACAGCTTGTTTCTTTATGTTGTACAGAATAAGAAAGATCATTTTATGTGCTTTATTCACAGCAGAACAGCAGCCCTAATAACGTTGAATAATCTTTTACAGAGAAGTTCCTATTATTTGACATTTTACAACATAGACTAGAGTCTATTAACACAAATTCTATCAGATTATAAATATAGCAACTTAGAAACAAAGAGACATACATTTCCTTCAAGATATCTTGCTTTATCTGTTCGTTCAGACTAAGCTTAAGCTTTCTGTTCTCAGCAGATTCAGCAAAATATTCAGATGTCCCATTGGAAACTTCTTCCTGTTCCAAAAGAAAACACAGGTTTGAAACGTGACACATCAAGATACGATTATTCAACATTAAGCTCCATTTCTAATACTAAGAGTTGCAGATGTTCTTTATTATTCTGAGCAGTCTAAAAGAAACAGCTAAGAACAGAATTATTTTTAATCTTTTAATACTTGGGAGTCTAGTCAGTTCACTCCCTTTTCAGACTCCCAGTGAACATATTTCATATGCTAAAATATACCGCAAACAAACAGGACTGCAACATAAAGGATGTAGCTTTCCAAACCATCTGAGGAAACTGTTGGCAAATATTTGACATCTTTGTGGCTCAAACTGTGACAAATGCCAGGAATCTCTCTTGCAGACAGGAGCATGTTTGTCAGTTTTTTTTCTGAAGAGACTGACTGGCGCAGTGGTCTATACACTTATTCTCAGAAGAATTCCCATAATTTTCCATACTTACAAAAAATATACAGAGTATTACTTGCTCATTTAAGAAGGTAAGGGTTAAAACTTTTAATACTAACATTCAAACACTCACAGCTTGTGGTGGTTGGCTACTACCGGACAACAGGGGAATTCCTTCTGGTCTCAACTAACAGCAGGACCATATTTTTATATAATATGCGATTGAGGCAACAGGGAGGGAAGGAAAATGCTCTTTTTCTTCAAGCTGTGAGCATTTCCTTTCACAATGAAAGGATCTCAATGAGGGAAGGGTCAGTTGCTGACTTCACTATTAACCACCACACACTTCAAAAAAAATCATCTCTGAGGCTAGAGAGAGAGAAAAAAAAAACATTGCAAAGTCAAGAAGAGAAGAGGTTTTCTTTGTTTCCTGTCCTCTGATAGTTTTTTTTCTTCATTAGATCAAATGATGAAACTTCTGATTGGGGGTCATCAAATGTAGGGAGTGCTTCTTGATACTATTTCTTCATCTGAGCTCTAAATCCAGCACCCTTAAAAGCCAGGCAGTATGCAAGAATGGAAGCACGGAGGGACAGCGGAGGAAGGAAGGCTAAGCATGTACATGACAGTTACCTGGAACACTGCTCAGGAACCTGTCACTGAGATGGGATTAAGCCCTGCCCATTTCAGTTTTTATAGGAGAGGGAGTGAATTCCATCTCTCTTTCCAGAAGAACAAAGCAGTGAAATCAGTTTTCTGTCTTGTAAGCAGAAGGAGGATAGTCATGTCAGGCAAATAAAATGGGCCCTTCTGACACTTTAAAAAACTACAGCTGTTTTGAGCCTTCATTTCAGAGGCAATCTGTGCAAATGTTTGTGTGTGCATTAACAGATGCATGAAGTTCTGTGCACTAACACTGCAACACGTGTTTACAGTAAGCACAAAATACATTGGACATGCGTGCAAAGCGATTTCAATCTCAAAAATCAAGCCTGACTAGTTTAATCTGAAGGATGAATTGCTGCTTCTATTCCTGCTAGAGATATGCACTCTTCTAATTTCATATGTTTTCATATTTTATGAGCTACTAAAGAAGGAAATATGATGATGATACTAAAAGATCTTTGCTACTTGTAAGAGAATGCACAGACTCTAACTGTAAAGTCTGTAGAAACTATTTTGACTTCCAGTAACATCTGCACAACTCAGACTGAAGGATCTTGCACAATAATGCTGTATCTGAGCAGCCGGAGAGCACTCTTACTTAGCCAGAGCAGTACAAACAGAAGCATCTGAACTTCCCTCATTGCAAGTTATGGTAGTTGGAAAGGCTAATTACACCACATCTGCTTCAGACCTCAGCTGAGAACATCAGTGAGGCAGACTACAATAGGATCACCAGACCACTAAGATGATTTTTCTAGATACGGTAAACAATGGGTGGAAAGTTGCACTCTGTACAAAAAGCCATGTGTCAGTGCAGACAGGGGAGGATTGCGGACAGTTGCTGTCCACACATACTTACTACTGCAGGAAAGCAATAAACCTCAGTTCTAACTTGTATCCCATTATGAGCAGAGAACGATTGCTGTCTGGAATGTGCAGTCGAGGGTGTGAAGGGCAGACCCCAGAGAGAGGCAGAGCTAACAAAGCCATTCCGCTGCGAGTTGAGTCAGACTGGAAGTTGATGGTTTGCCCTTCCATTCTGAACATGTTCACTATGCCATCATCAACCTTTCATTTTGTTTGCCAGAAACTTATCGCACAACACAGTGACAGAAAAGGGTTAAGGTATTAAGAAAATAAAAAATCAAAATGATTTATATGTGAAACACTTCTGAACATGCCCTCTAAGTACAGTAGATTTTCCCCTTGGAACCACACCCTGTAAGTGCTGTATTTTGAGAGCTGAACAATTAACATGAGGCATATGAGTCAGTCTTTGAAAAACTCTGTGGGAACCAAAGAGCCTTTTGCTATTAGGAGTGATGTAAACTCCCTACGGCTGGAATAAGTCCACAATAGAAGGCAAAGAGTCACAAATAACAACAACGGGCACTCCATATACAACCAAGACACTCAGCCATTACTGGTGATACTTCCTTTATTTTCTTTATTAGACTTAATAATTTTAGTTAATTAAGAAAAATAAAAAGCCCTGTCTGTTTTGGGAATACTATTTATTTCCTATGGGAACTTCAGAACTTGTTAAAGAAAGAAAAAAACCTAATCTGTTCTCATCCTGTCTAGTAATCCCAAATTCCTTTTAGGCAGTGAAATAATTAAAGAAAAATATTCCAGGCATAAAAAGGAGGACAGCAGAAGCAGACATCATATAAACAATGACACCATGACAGAGAAAAACGTCAAAGCACCGCCAGACTTGTGACTTGACTCTGAAAGAGCTGCAGGGAGTGGGGTTGCTGCTAACAAATTAAAACCACATTTCTTGGCAAATTGTTAAAGACAGACATATTTACATTTGTATAGAGACTGGGTGGGCATGAAAGATTAAAATGCTTCTTTAGCCCTTGAACTGCCAAGATCTATTAGAAATCTGTGCTCTTAAAATCCTAGGGTAAGCTCACTCCTTTTTTGTCACTAAAACTCAGCTAAGGGCACGCAGAAATGAAGCTTACAAAGACTTACTACCCTACCTGCTCAAAATACTGACATCACAAAACCTGCTCTGAAGATCCTTAACATTTGTCCAAAGAGATGTCTGGAAAAATACAAAAACCTCTGCTTACAGCTACGCTTAAATACGACTGTTAGGCACACAGTATATTTGCTTTAAGGCTTCTCAAATTGGAAATCCATTCTTCTACTACCTACACTGAAACTTAAAATGAAAAATAAACCCTCAAAAACATCCCAAAGAAGGGTGGCTGCCATTTGCAGCTCTTTCCAGCACAGCTCAGTTCAGCAATGCAGCATTAAATACTTGCAAAAGAACTATTTATGGATTTGCACATATCAAGTATCCTTACAACTCACTATCTGAAGTGAAGAAGGCTGAAAACTTTGGCCTTTTCCACAAATAAGCCTGACAGTATCACTCACACTTTTTTGTTTTTCAATCAGGGGTTTGGGACGGCGCTCTGAAAGAAAAAATATCAAAGCAAACAATGCTGCCCCAATTCCCTCCTCTGGTTTGGGTCCATGTTTTCTAATTGTCTCCTACTATGTTCAGGATAACTGTTGCACATGCTTACGTACCAATAAAGTAACACTAAGGGATAATTAAATTTCATGTCTGCTTAAAGGAAACAAACCACACTGTTTTTGAGTTGCACTTATCAATGTGCCTCAAGTTTCTCATCCAAAAAAAAACTTAATAGAAAACATCAATGAGTCCCATAAATCATATTTAACATTGGAGTGGCATATAAGAGTCCCCACTGAGGCCTCATATAGCACATGCAGCAAGACAGTCCCCAGCGTCAGACTGAATATAATAATATAGATGAAGCAATGGTATAAAGTATTATCCCAGTCACACACATGAAAAAAATTAAAATCAGTGAAAAAAAAAAAAGTTAAATACTTATTCTTGGGAGCTTTATGTAAGTTGCAATTGCATGATTTTTCTTAACGTCGCTGTCACATTAGCAGTATCATAAGCTCAATCACATAGACCTTTAGATCTCAACACTATTATAATAGATGCCCAGCAGAGAGGTCAGACAGGGCTATTCAATCTGGTAAACAGAAAAGGACTCATCATACAAGTGGGGGGGCTTGCTAGTGAAGGATGAATCAGATACTGTAATCTAACTGATCGAAAATAGACAGTGATAGGACTTCAGGTCTAGCCTTCTGCCCTACCATACATGAATGCAAATCTTCTTCCAGTCATTCCATGACTTCTATGTGACGCAAAGCTTAGAGTGCTTTCAGCATAGCAACGTAGCTGTCTTACAGATTCTACTTACAGAATCATAAAATTGTTTGAGCAGGAAGAGACCTTTGAAGGTCATCTAGTCCAACTCCCCTGCAGTGAACAGGGACACCTACAGCTCGATCAGGTTGCTCAGAGCCCCATCCAGCCTGATCTTGAATGACTCCAGGGACAGTGCATCCACCACATCTCTACGCAACCTGTTCTAGCGCCTCATCACTCACTGCAAAAAACTTTCCTTATGCCCAGTCTAAACCTCCCCTCTTTGAAACCATTTCCCCTTGCCCTAGCACAACAGACTATGCTAAAGAGTCTGTCCTCTTCTCTCTTATAGGCCCCCTATGGATACTAAAAGGCTGCTCCCAGGTCTCTCCAGAGCCTTCTCTTCTCCAGGCTGAACAGCCCCAGCTCTCTCAGTCAGAACTCCTGCACTGTAAAACATTCACAGTAATTTTCCAAGTACAGAAGAGGATACTATTCTCAACCTGAAATACAATTCCTTGATTCAACTTGCAGAATATTGCTCTACATTTTCAAATAGACTGTTCTGCATGTCAGACAGTTGTAGTAAAAATAGCAAGGATCACTTTCTATGATACACATGGGAGTACTGATTTCCCATTTGAAGCAGCTATTTTTATGGAACGATGATGGTTTTGAAATACATTCTTCTGAGAAAGTTGAAACTGGGGTAATAAGCTGAGAAAATAGGATCCTCTCAGTGCATAACCAGAAAACCTATCAGCTTAGCACAGAAAGCAAAATCTAACTCCCAGATCAGCAGCCTTTACTATCTACCACCAAAATTCATTTTGAACTGATTTTATGGATCTCAACTGTTAAGCTTTTGCTGGTCAAGAGTACCTACGATATGTACTACTTAGTCCAAGATTCGGCCAATTCACGACAAAGCCCTGTGATGTACGCTCCAAAGGTTCCCAAAGGATCAGATTGGTTTAAAACATACAAACTATACGAGGAAAATACCTTTCTGCTACTTAAGTCTTTTGTTTGGATTTTAGTGATATTTTGCTTATAGGAAGAATCCCAAACTGCTACGAATTCAGGAAATTCAGAGTTACCTTTCAAGATAACAGAAAAAAAGGAAAACTTAATAAGCTGCAAAAGGCTTAAACCAAAAATTGTGGTACTGCATTAAAAAAAATTAAAGTTAGAAGGGGGCCTGTTTAACACTTGACAAATATATCTAACACAAGCAGCAAGAAAATACGTTAATACTTTTTCTAAAGCCACAGAAAGTGTTCTCAAAACAAATGATTTATTTACATACTCAAGAAGCACTCAATATACTGTGTGTGTATTTGCTTGAAGGCAAAAAGTGTTAAAATTAATGTTAAGTAATTGAGCTATTAATCATTCTAATTTTATACACTGATGCTAGCAGACTCAGATTCTATCTTCAGAATGTCCACTGATAAGAAATGGAGGAAAACAGATGGCTTTTCAAACAAAATAATTTTTAAAGAAGTCAATAAAGAAAAATTTAAGGAAGTTTAATATATATGTATATATATATTTTTTAAGAAGGAAATGAATGCCTAATAAACACTGATCGGCAGTCAACTTTTGCAATTAATCTTACAGTTTAGTTCTTGATGAGAACATTCACATAAAATGAACATTTTATTCTTAAGAGACTTTTTCACTAACCAAGACAACAGCAGTTTCATATGGAGCTCAGTTACTTCCCTCAACTTACCATAAGAGAAAGAATCTACTAATAACTTTCACACGGGTATGTGGAAAAGCAAGCCACCCCTGTAATCCTGTGCTACAGCTTTTAGCAGTCTGATATTAGAATCCTCTATCTGCCTGCCAAATCTAAATGGTATAGCAGAATCAAGGAGTACTTAAAACATATGACATATGCAATACTGCGTTCATTTACTCAAAACAGTCATTCTTAGAAAAAAAATCTGAAGAGAGTACACAGACTTTTAAGAATAACTGTTCTCTCTACACAATTATAACAGCATTTAAGAACTGTAGGACATCTTGGAAAGACTAACCTTAATTCTTGATTTGTTGGTCATACACGAGCAAAATATGTAATAAGCAGAAATGCACAGCATAGGGGAGAATTACTGTTCAACAGTTTAGTCAATGTGTTAGCCTGGTTTCCAGAACAAAACACCCAGCTCTGCAAACCCCCAAGATTTCTGAGCTCATGCTCTGGATTGGTCCCTCCAGATAGTCTCTAAACCCACATGTGAACTCAAGAAAATACCAACAGACTTACAAAACTCTCAAAGCCAGTCAGCTATTACATGCTTAAAGAAAACTGAAGAAAAAAAAAAAAAACAAACTTTCCTTTTATAATATTTTAAACCCTTATAAATGTTTCTACAGAGGGTAGCTCAGTCATTGCAGCAACATTGCAGTGAATCAAACAGGAGGGAGCTGGAGTCATTCAAGTGGACAGGATACAAGAAATAAGCCAGGATATCGGTGGCATTATGGTCAAAGCTGGTGACTGGCAGAAGGCAAAAGATGATTTATGATAAATACAAAAAAAGCTGCTTTGTTAAGTTCCAGCAATGACAGAACAACCTGTTAAGATTTCTGATTAAGGATGCAACACGAGGAAACAAGAGAAACAGAAAATGCATTCTGTATCAAGGCATTCATTTCCAAACTCAGGTCATAGTCACTATTTATTACAACAAAATGGAAATTCGTTCACAATACAAGTATGCACAGAATGTGTGCAAAGACACTTATCAGAAATGTCTGCCATAAGACTTGGGCGTGAATTACCCAACTGACCAGTAGCAGTCAAGATTGTTCAAACATCCTTCCATGAACCGTACCATCATAGCCTCAGCTTACTTTTCAGTCAAGCTGTACAATTTCAGTCAGTTTTAACAGTTTTCTTTTGGAGGCTGAGGAACAGACTGCTCTTCAAAAGAAAAAGAAAAAGAAAAAGAAAAAGAAAA
>PPHD01015433.1:0-16104 GCA_002909625.1 Bambusicola thoracicus | reverse complement strand
GAATATAAAGCAGCAGCCTTGAAACAGAGGGAGTAGGAAGATTCCTCTGAGTCCTCCTCTTTCTAAGTACTAGCACTGCAATATATTTAAACTAATGTATTGCATGATGAAAATGATTCTCTTTTCTTTACCCCCATCTTTCTTTTCCACAGAAGCACTGTACGTATTATTTATTATAAAATGATCTTCCATTCTTTTGGTTTACTATCTAGTGTCTCATATCCCTGCTAATGAAGTACATACTTCACAATCTACTTTCTCTCTCTGTGATGAAAATCCCTTTTAGTTTTTAACTGGCAAAGTATCACCACAAAAAAACAAACAAAAAAAAAAAACAAAAACAAAAACAGAACAAACAAACAGATTTTGGTGAGATTCTCAAAGAAGCAGGAAAAAAAATCAAAGCTGTTAGATGATAGAAAGAGGCTATGAGGTCACTTTTTATAGAAAGTTATCTATGTTGTCTTATGCTGGGCTGTGCTCTGATCTGTCCATTCAACATGTTTATAAAGGAGCTGGATGAGCAAGAAGACAGCAATGCTTGCAGATTATATAAAATAAAACAAAGCAGCCATAATAAAGATGGGTGCAAAGAATTACAGAAGAATTTCAGATTATTTTAAGGCTAAAAGAGGAAATATATTTTGAAGCTTAGTATTGACAAGTGTAAAACAGTTCACATATGAGAAAGTACCTTATTGTTCATTCGTTGATTAATTCTTTGCGTTAAGGAAATCAGTTCTGGAGCGGCAATGAGTAGCTACCTACAGTAACATTTTAATGCTCAGTAACGGTCAAAAAGACTGCTATGCTAGAATGCTAGGAATTATTAGAAAGAAAAAAAAAATTAAGAATAAGATATATCAATATCTGTTCAATGCAACGTGTGGTTCTAGTTCCTGGAAAGTACAATAAGAAAGAGAGAAATTAGAGAGAAAAGTATAAGAATGGTTAGGTAGCAACAGCTTCCATGCATGGGCAGATCAGGAACAGTAGGGCATTCTTAATCTACAACAAGAGTCCCAAATCTTCAGAGGAAAGTACTGTGAGGAGGTTTAGTGGAGTACACTGAGTTACTGGCCCAGACAAAAGCACATCACTAATAGCTACAATAAGCAATGATCCACAAAGAGACCTCTCTCTCATGGAGACTGTAATCTACTGAATGTCAGAGACTGGGAGAGTATAATGGGGAAAGATAACAATACTTGCCTTGTTCTTGCATTTTTCTTTAAGTATGTTGTCTCAGGCATCAGTCGTTGGTGATGGTCCGGACTAAAGTGGTAGTTTATCTACTCTTAGGATCTCCTAAGAAGAAAATCTATTCATCTCCCTTTGGATGAGGGTTTCTACAGTGCAGTAAACTATATCTGAAGTTGTCACCAGAGGCTCTCATTATGTAGAGAATTAGGCATTTTTACAACATGATTCACCCAAACTAGTTTAGACACCTACTTTGGAATGAGGTGAGTCACACTCCACAAATGTTTGTTTCTCTCCATTGACTACAAAGGGAGTCAAGAGTGATTATTTTTATTGTAGATGTTTTTATTTAGTCAGAGGAATTTCATCTACTATATTCATTATTTTTCTCTACTATGAATGAAATAAAAATGGTTAGGAATACAGCAGAACAGAAGCAAGGCCAAATAGCACTGCAGACACACATTCACAATGAGTACCCAAAATATATTTTGTAGTGTGATTTTCAGGGATTCAGAAGTGAAGCATATGGTCTCCTGTGGCAGATCAAATCTGAGGATGGAAAAATTCCAAAAGATAATCTGTAACTACCGCCTCTGCTGTGCAATGGAGAATTTTTTTGCTGCCCTCCTGGTCAGAAGATCTGTGGTACAATGAAACAATTCCCAGATATCATGAAAAGCATGAGAGCAATTCATTTTGGCGGAGGTCACCAGATAGCACCTACTACAAGTTTTACTGGGTTTTATTTGCATGTTAAACCTAAATTGCAGTGATGTCAGAAGACCATCTTGGTATCAGTATATTTCATTGGTGGTTCATATTTCTCTCACACCTGAGTTAAAGGCAGAAAGGGCGTCACTCTCTTTTAGTTTAAAAAAGAGAGTAGGTTTAAGTTAGATATTACAAAGAAATTATTTACTGTGGGGGTTGTAAGGCACTTGAACAGGCTGCCCAGAGATGTGAATTCCCCATCCCTGGAAGTGTTCAAGGCCTGGCTGGATGGGGCTCTGGTGGTCTGGTCTAGATGGAGGTGTCCTTACCGACTGCAAAGCAATGGAACTAGGTGATCTTTCAGATCCCTTTTGACTCAAGCCATTCTATAATCACATGTTCTGTTTCTTCTGGATTGTCTTAAAAAGTTGAAAAGTAAGTAATTTTCATATGCTCTTGCAAGGTTTTTGACCTTCTGGAATCGCACTCTGGAATTCTCCACCCTTTTGTTTGGGTGGGAGACACAAGTGGAACTACCACAACCTTTGGCATCCCTGAAGCTTTGGCAATCTGTTTAGGCTAAATAGATCAACAGGGTGGAGATAGTCCCTAAAGCTTCAGATTGTTCTTCAAAATTAAAATACTACCAGCTACTTCTATCAACATGTATCAACAAAACCTGATCTGCCAATGTCCAAAGAGGTCAGGGACATTGAAATGGAGAGAGGTGGGGAAAGATTTTGTCTGTTGCTGCCCCAAAACAAACCTTCAAGGGAGGAATAAGTAATGATAAGGAGAGTGTTCTGGACTATTGTGTTGGCTGCTCCACTAGTGGCAGGGAGTCTGAGGCAAATGCAGAAGAGGTGTGGCTGAGCCTTGTAGACATGTATGATGTGACTCCAATGTTTATGGAAAGAGTACTGCAGCCAGACATTTGGAATTTGGTGAACATACTCAGCTGCAAATAGAAGTTCTTTCAACTATAAAATAGGTTTCATACTAGACATTCTGAACCTTAACTTTCTCCCTAGGCCTCTCTGCCCTGTCTTTCTAATTCAGACTCTTCTTCCACTACTTACACTTTGTAAAACACATGCTTCAAATGTTTTCAATGTATGAAAACTAAGAAATTGCCAGATGCAGTAGGAAGCACACCAGATAACTTATTTCATCCTCCATCTATAATATGGTTCTTAAGTTAATCTTATTAGAAAAACATATTTTTATGCAAATTACAATTCCAGTACTTACATAATACAAGGTAATGATAACTCACTTGAGAATAAATTGCATCAGAGAATTCTTAGTCATTCATCCCAAATGCCTTCTCATTTCTTTTGAAGCTTTAATGAATAGAATAAGGACTGTAAGGTCATTCTCCTAGTGTGTTCTAACCTAACCGTGTCATATCAGAGACATCACAAAAATTCCTTGTATATAAGCCCACAGTCTTTGTTCAGCAAAGCATCAGCTGTGGCTACATGGTGTTTAATTTCCATTTAGTTACTTAAAAACTACAACATTCATATATTCAAGTAGCAAATATATTTTACTAACAAGGCAGACAGATCACAGACGCCTGTATAAAGTATTTGGTTGAGAATGCGTACTCATAGTTTAATGGAAGTCTTATGGAAGGGTTAGTTTGTTTAAAAATGGGACAAGGTGGGATATTAATAGGGATTATGGAGAGACCACAGTGACTATGGAAAAGAGAAACTGACATTCCTGCTACTTTTATATTCTTTCAAGGTCATCCAACATAACCATTTACTTTTTTATTTTAAAGTCTCTGGTGCTTTCTGTCTAGAATCCTGCTGAGCTTATAGAATATGAGACTTTGTTCATCCAAGTTGGTTCATTCACGATTTCAGCACTGAAACATAAAATAAAAAAGAAAAAAAAATTTAAAGAATTGTATTGGCCACACATATCTATATAAATAGATTTACATTTTTAACCTAGCAGTATGAGCTTGCATACCCCTAAATTATGTGAGAATTTCTGTCACATAAATAGCTGTCTGAGTATATTCATCTGAAAGACCCAGTGCAGTGTGCAGACTGGTTAACCTACCAATATACAGGCACATACCAATTTTGTGTACCAATTACCTTTGCACTAAAAGTTAGATTTTCCACTCTAGCTGGTCTATATTTGAGATAGTGGAGAGAAAGGCTGAAAAAAACCCTAATGCACCAACAAAGCCAAACAATCAAACCACTGATTTCACCTTCTTAATCCCAGGAAAGCTGTATTTAGAAACAGATCTTTTTGTTTTCCAACTGAATGAAGAGACTCAGCAAACGCACCAGTGTCAGGCTGCTCCATTGACCCCCACCCCATTCACTGTCCACACATGGCAAATGAGTTTAGTTTATTTCAAGGATGGAAATGTAACCAATGCACAAGACACTTCCATACCTTCATGATCTTTCAGGAGGCAGGCAGGTAATAAACTTGCTGCAAGAAAATCTGTTGGTTATTTTAAATTCACTGGTTATTTCCATTCACAGTTTATGACTAGCTATAGATGTAAGTTCTCTGGTTATTTTAAATGTATTTTATATCAGATAGCAGTCAGAAGGATCTTACTCAAACCAGTTCTAGGTAAGGCATGCCATACATTTGAAGAAGTCACCCTGGATATATATTGCAATACAAAGACCTCTGTTTTCTTTCTTACAGTTTTATTCAGTCTTATAAAAGTGCTAGCATATCTCTATTGCAATTCTGCATTTAAGGGCTTGGTCAAAACTTCTGTTTATAAATGTTTGTTTTCAGAGATTTAAAGATCAGCCAGAAGAATTCTGCTCTCCAAGTATGGCACTTGTTTGGCATAACTGAATGTGAGGAAGATAATACTTTCTATTAACTTCCAAGCTAATAACATTTGCAAGTTACTAAACCATAACAGGATTTTTAAAATCAAAGTTATATGAACTCAGACTTAATACAGTCAAAAAGGGCTACATCTTAGAAACAAAATATAGCAGCTGGTTAATCCAAATGTGTACTACAATAATAGGCCACAACTCTTAAAAATGTCAGTTGGATATTTGCCTCACTGATGGCTGAAAGAACATTTTGAAAAGCAGAGCAAAGTCAGGTTGGAAGTTATGAGGAGAGCAAGAGCCAGATGCTCAAGTGGCATAGACCATTCCAAAAGCTACACTCATTAAAATTACCAGATGATCTGAGATTTTGTCTATTAAAAAATTCTTAAGCATAATCTAGTCAGTCTTTGCACAATTTCTTGTGATTAGATTTTTTTAAAAGTGCAATCCAGGGGATGTGTCTGGCATCAGCAGTTGTGAACAGACACAGCACTTGCTTTTAACCACGCACAAGTCAGAGATGATATGTCATGCTGCTCAGCAGGAGAGGTGCCTGCTGCCAGCCACAGGATCTGACGCAGGGTTTCAGATACTGTGCCTGTTTCACGGTCTTCCACTACAACACTGGAAAGGAGTTCATTTCCAGAGTGGAAGAGAAAAACACTGCCTCGGTGAAAATGCAGGATAAATGAGCATTCAAGAGATCTGCAAACAAATACAGAGGCTAAGTTCTTTGGTTAGAAGTATCCAGACCAATTTGGCTATTAGAGCAATGACCAATTGCTCTGAAGTTCTTAAAAGATGTTTACAGTTCTTCACCCAGTGAAACTATTATTGATCTTCTGTTTTAGGTACTGTCATAAAAAATAAGCATAGGTTAAGCATGATGTTACTGACAGCTTATGTATCATTTTACATACTTGGCATCATGTCAGCCTGTTTCAATTACTGAGGTCCTTAAGAAAGACCATGAAGTCACTGAGGAAATTACAACCAGAGCATTACAGACAATGAAATACTTAGCAATTATCATTTTTATTAGATATCAAGACCTGTATCAATACTATCATGGGTAGGCATGGACACCTCCCCCTAGACCAGGTTCCTCACAGCCCCATCCAGACCGGCCTTGAATGCTTCCAAGGAAAGGGCATCCACAAATTCTCTGAGCAGCCTGTTCCAGCATCTCTCAACCCTCACAGTGAGGGTCTAAACCTACCCTCTTCCAGCTTAAAACCATTTCCCCTTGTCCTGTCACTACCTGCTCTTCTAAAAAATCCCTCCCCAGCTTTCCTGCAAGTCCCCTTCAGGTACTGGAAAGCTGCTATTAGGTCTCTTTGGAGCCTTCTCCTCTCCAGGTTGAAAAGACTCAGCTCTCTCAGCCTGTCCTTGTAGGGGAGGTGCTCCAGCCCTCTGATCATCTTCACAGTCCTCCTATGAATCTTCTCCAACAGCTCCATGTCTTTTTTGTGTTGGGAACTCCAGAACTGGACTCAGTACTCCAGGGGGGGTCTTACAAGAGCAGAGTAGAGGGGCAGAATCACTTCCCTCAACCTGCTGCTCACACTGCTCTTGATGAAAACTAGGGTACAGTTAGCCTTATTTATTATACGGTGGTCCTGTGATCAGCCAGTCTTTCTGCATCTGCTCAGCCATAGCTTGGCACATATGCATCTTTCAGTGACTGTTGTCTCCAGCTACTGAATTCCTAGTTTATAAAATTCACCCATTTCCATCTAGCAGAACAATTCCAAAGTAATCCTATACGTCCTGTACAATATTCTGATCCTGACAGCTACTGGCAACACCTTTCAACTGTATGGCATCAGGAAACTTTGTGATGAACTTCCAGATCTTAGTACCAATTTCAAGTACTAAATAAAATTTGTCTCTAAGCATTGTTCTCAGCATTATGTGCTGCTGGGGGCTGCCTGCCACACTTATAAATATCTTAGAAATATAAATAACATTTGCTCTGTGAATGCTTCAGGGCAATTCACGTCCAGTAAAATTATTTCAACATAAATGTTGAGGGGTCACACTCAATATGTAAACCTGATCCTCAAAATCTTTTCACAGAATAATGTCTCTGTAATTTCTTCCCCAGGTTGAATATTTTTACTTAAATCTTCTCTCTTCTAATCATACTACTTTTTCTTATTGTTTTACAGCATTTTGAATCTAAACATTCATTTACCTTTCTTTCCCCTTCAACATGTATTTCTCAGTGCATTTGGCTCCTTGATTATGCCTCTTTTTTCCCCCGTAATAAATAAAATTGTGTAATGCACCATCTGTTCATATTCCTTCACCTTCTTTTTGAGGCTCTTTACTTTACATATCTCAATTTTTACCCATTTTGTTTCTTCCTGACTTCATACAATTCCATAGCAAGAATATGTGTAATCCTTTTAACTTTTTAACTGCATCACCCACTTGAATGTGAGTCTATTCAATATTAATTCTTTCTCTTTTTTACAATATTATTTTGTTTTACAGTTTTGCTACTCCTTACCAAACTTCACTGTTGCTGTGAAACTAGAACCAAAATTGGAGATCACGAGTGTCTCTCAATCCTCTTTCTGCATATATTTGTTTAAAAGTCTCTGTGAATTAACAGTTTAGTTCCATACACTGGAATCTATAAATCTTCAGAGCAGCCCAATACTTTGTGTTATCATGAACTCTCCTTATTTCACTAGAAAAGACAGCAGTTCTACTGATGTCCTCTGCTTTTCTTCTATAAGCTAAGATAGAAGTATCATAACTGTGACTTGTTAGTTTTTGTTGGCATCACACCCAAGCAGCACAACATTTTTTCTCACCTGCTCTGTAGAATAGCTAGCATCACAGAATTTTAGAGTTGGAAGGGACCTGTGGAGATCCCTCAGTCCAACTCCCCGCTAAAGCAGGTTCCCTACAGTAGGTTACACAGGAATATGTCCACGTGGGTTTTGGATAACTCTCTGGGCAACCTGTCCCAGTGCTTTGTCACATTCAAAGAAGCTTTTCCTCATGTTCATACGGAAATTTCTGTGTTCCAGTTGGTGCACACTGCCCCTTTGTTCTGTCATCAGGCACCGCTGAAAAGAGCCTGGCCCCACCCACTTGACTGCTGACTTTTAGATATTTGCAAGCATTGATAAGACGCCCCCTCAGTCTTCCATTCTTGAGGCTGAGCAGTCCCAGGTTTTTCACCCTTTCCTCATAAGAGAGATGCTCCAGGCCCCTAACCATCTTTGTCATACTCCAGTGGACTGTCTTTCTTGAACTGAAGAGCCCAGAACTGGGCACAGTGCTCCAGATGTGGCCTCACCAGGGCAGAGTAGAGGAGGAGGACCACCTCCCTCAACCTGCAGGCCACACTCTTCTTAATGTACCCCAGGGTACCATTGGCCTTCTTGGACACAAGGGCACACTGCTGTTATGTACGAGGACACTTCGGTCTTACTTAATGGTCTGCTAATTATTAATAATCTACTAAGAAATAGGTACTAGGACAATATTTAGAGAAGTCTGGGACTCTACTGCTAATACTGAGGGGTGAGTACCTATGCAGAACCAAGAGAAGTCAAGAAAGGTCTATGTAAGTGTAAGAATCAATCTTTGTCTTTTCTCATCCTCAGCTCAGAGGAGTTATCAGTTGACTCCTGACTCCTACTGTGAGCAGAAAACTCCAATCTAAAGTTTACATTCTAGTAGAATGAGCCACAGACACTTAAAATAAAATTCTCTTAGAAAACAGCAAAAAAATAGTATAAAGCATCTTCATCTCTTTGCCTGCAAGCCTTTATGCCTTTTTCTCTTAATGCACCCAGAATCTCCTCTTTTCAAATTTTGAGAAATTAGTAAACAATGCTACTTAACAAGGAAGGCATGAAGATTTTTTTTCTTCTCTCAAAAGGAGCTTGTTTTGAATATAGAACAATGATATTAATGTTTCCATCAGCCTGCTGTGTGACTAAAATAACTGCATCCTTACTTACAACTCTGGTCATAGGAGCTGACATAGGAATTTAGCAGATAGATTTCTAAAAAGAGTGACAGAAAGAAACTGCCTTGTTCACTAGAAAAATTGCTGCTATTTAAATCCTTGTATTGAACATTTACTGAAAAACTGCTATGGACAGTATTGATCATGGAAAATGAATTCATTGCAAAATTGAATATGCAGGTCTTCCATTAAAAATAAATGATATTAATCATAACAAGGGGCCTGTGTAAATCAGCAACTGGTTGCTCACTTTCTTACTTGCAAACAGCCACACTGATTACCGGAAAGTAGGGACCCAGACCCAGAATTTAAATAGAGGGGCTGTGGGAGGTTGTGTGTAATCTGAAATGTTTTAATATTTTTTGTCATTTAATGAATTCAGATAATTGTGGAATTGGGGAAAGTATCAGTCTATTTTGTATGAGAAGACAATTGCATCAAGAAGACACACTTGGAGCCCCATGCTGAGTAATAAACCACCCATACAGTTTCCATTTTTGACTGCTTGCTTTTGGGGGATGTGTGAAATAAGCTGCAGATGACAGCAAAATACACAGACTTTGGTAGCTTCTTTCCAATTAATACATTTTCCTGGACACTTGCTGCTCTGAATTCTTACAGTGTGAAAATAAAAAGAAACAGTTGTGCAGTTTAACTGAGGTTTCATTTGAAAGAATTGCATGATGGATTCATTACTGAGATGGCAAGTACAGCTCAATCTAGTCAATATGGAATTTTCTTTTTCCATTCTCTAGATATAACAGGATACAACAGGCAGAGAAATAGGCACTTAGTCACTGTTTTTTTACAAATCTTTTTAATTCTCTTATTGCCCAATCTTGCAGTTGTGAACGTGCCAAAATTTCTGTTGCCATAATTCCTGTAAGAGCAGGCATGTGAAATATAATGAAACATGGAACTTGTGAAATACAATGAAAATGACCTTTAGCTGCCTTCCATGGATTGTCATCCATGAAACTAGAAATCACAAAAAATAGTAACAAAAATAATGTGAAATTTGTTTTAAGACACTACCTAGTGGCTAACTCCATGTGTTCATGATTGGTCTGATTCACAACACCATTGCATCATTTTATTTTCCAAAACAGTTACCACAGTACAGAAAGTGCCACTAACAGAATAGGCTTTCCTATATATAACACTTGCTTTAAGGAACTAAATTCTGAGTACTTTTCTGAATGGCTCTCAGTGTTCATATCTAAGCTCCCAAGAAAACATAGAATGTGATATGAAGCAAGAGGCTTGCCTCTGGATTCAGAGCCTTGGAGTTATCTTTTTAATGACTGAAAATTTCCTCTATACAGTCTGGTCCATGCACCTGTGCCCTAGGAGTGGGTAACTGCCTCATCTTTCCCCTGCTGTGAAAAAATCCCATATTTTTCTCCATGGATTCTTTCTTTATGTTCCTATGAGACATTCATGGATGTCCAGAATGTCCTCTATCCTTATACCTTCTCCCAGGAGAGTTTCCGTACCTTTATATTCCAGAATCATACTCTTTCATTCACATCTATCTTCAGTGCTAAGACTACACAGGTTTTAGTCTTACCATAGCCTTATTTATGTGAACGTATATTTGGATGAACTCCAAGTACTCTTATGTAATAATACACACTAATGATGAATAACAGGATGAAAGAGAAATACAAGAACTTACAAAAAGAATGTAAAATGACTATTGAGAAACCTTCTATTGGTCATCTTGCACTCTTGTCAAACACAGCAGAAACAGGACCAAAGCCAACTATATAAAAAATAAAGCTATTTTTTCCAAGTAAAACCAGCAGAATTTAACCAGTAACATTCAAAACTTGAGCACTATCAATGCTATTGTACAAAATAAATAAAATCTTCAACCTTCCAGAAAAACCCAGCCATCTCTTGAAGCCATTCAGAAATACGATTGGTTGATCCACAAAGAAATATAATCACAAGAGCATCAGGCAATACACTTTTATTAGTTACGTCAGCAGTGTAAAGTATCTCCAGATTCTGACCTCCTAATTAAACTTCCATTAAAAACAATTCAGTATTGTACCTTGCCAAAGCTCTTCGATCATTTGGCTTTTAAAACCCCACATCTCCTCTGAAAATGACTGATGGAATCATAGAATAGTCAAGGTTGCAAAAGACCACTAAGATCATCAGGTCCAACTGTCATCCAGGCTCCACCATGCCCATTGAATCATGTCTCTCGGTTCCAGATCTCCTGAACACCTCCAGGGACAATGACTCTACCACCTCCCTGGGCAGTGCCTGTCCACTCTCCTGAGTCCAGCCTGAATCTCCCCTGGCACAACTTGAGGCCATTCCCTCCAGTGCTATTGCTATTTACATGGGAGAAGAGGTTGCATCCCACCTTACCACAATCTCCTTTCAGGTAGTTGTAGTAATAAGGTTTCCCTTGATTCTCCTCTTCTCCAGACTAAACAAACCCAGTTCCCTCATCCACCCCCCATAAGACCTGCACTCCAGATTCCTCACCAGCTTTGTTGCCCTTCTCTGAACACGCTCCAGAGCCTCAATGTCTTTCTTGTAGTCTCACTACCAAACTCAATACTTGAGATGCAGCCTCGCCAGAGCTTAGTAGAGGGATGAACACCTCCCTGCTCCTACTGTGTACACTATTTCTGATACAAGCCAGTATGCCATTGGCCTTCTTGGCCATCTTGGCACACTGTTGGCTCATGTTCAGCCGGATATTGACTTGCACCCTCAGATTATTTTTGCTGTGCAACTTTCCAACCACTCTGCCCCAGGTCTGTTGCACTGAATGGGGTTGTTATAACCAAAGTTCGGGACAAAGCACTTGGTCTTGTTGAACATAGTAAAATTGGCCTTATCCTATTTCTCCAGAAATAGGGTAAAGACTCACACACAAAAAAGAGATTTTCTCTGCTCCCCATCTTTGCTGTCCTGGGAACTGTCCTTCTTGTGAGCTGTCTTTATGTTAGTGCATTTCATAGACAATTAAAATCTGAACATTAAAAACTGTACAAACACCATTTGTAGTATTTATTTCTTTCACATCAATGATATGACCACTAAGCCTTGAAAGACTTGCAAGGCTTTCATCAGACTTGCAGAAGTATTGATCCATTCTCTAAATCAAAGGCTCTCTTCATCTTTGTCTATACTTTTCAGAGCATTCTTTTTCCTGATGGTAACTTGTCATATGTTTGATTTTAATGACCCATAGCCTATGCAAGCGTTCAGGTATGTTTTGCACACTCCAAATACATTCTGAAAAAAACTTGGCTGCAGCCTCTCCTTCTCAATCTCTTGCCTTCATACATTTTTTATTAGTGTTGTAATCTAAATATAAAATGAATATACCATTCACCTAGGCTAATCAGATCTGACTACATATAAATGATATTTGGGATTCTGCCCTGCATGAGGACATTGACTGCCTCCCTGAGGACATAATTTTACTGTTGAGGTTTGTGATCAGGAAGACTAATCAGTCTTGTGATGCACTCTTCAGTATTTCATTATTACAAAATTATTTTTTTTTTCTAACTGTTGAAAGAAACTGGAAATACAGCTCAGTCTTTTATGAACACGTGATGGATAATTTCAGGTATTTGTTTTTCCTCATTCTACTTCAGGGACCAAAACTGTATCCTAAGCAAAGACAGAAGAAAAATGAAAGTTATTTTATGAAGTTCATAGACTGTTTAATTAATTGTGTGACACCAATGAGGGGAGAGCACAAGCCCACAATAATTCATGATGGTAGCATAGAAAACATCTTTAGCAATACCTGAAGTGTTATGGTCACTTGCCTCACTCCTTCCTCAGGTGCCCTACATTGAGAAATATCTGAAGAATCAAATTCTTTTCAAGATCTCTGAAGTACAGAGAGTTCAACCACACAGCACTCCCAGACAGTTTCTGAAAGAGTAAGAAAACTGTCTACATTTTGTTTTCAAGTTCTGTGGACTCTAGAAAAAGAAAAGAGAATTATACAGTGATTTGATCTTATTTTAGTTTGTTACCCAAAAGTCAGTGTTGTCTTCATCCATCTTGACCAATGAAAAATATACCTACACAGAAACTACTGCACAAGATCCTGTGAGTAAAGGGCCTGAATTAACAACACACTTTCACATCCTAGGATTTTTATATATTTTAAGAGCAAAAACTGCTCAGGGCAGATAATCCTTAAGTTCATCCTTAATTTTAACCAAAGATCTGTTATCGCTGCTTAGCACAGTACATAACTATGCTCTGAAGCCTCATATTGGACTGGTTCCTAACAGCGATATGGTTTAAATGTTTGAAGTTGAGTTTGTTTTTGCACTTTGCAGAATCTCCATTACTTATCTTTTGGGAAAATAAAATATAATTTCAGTGCACCACCTGAAGCATCACTGGCAAAGAAAAATAAGAAATATAGCTTATGTAAAAAGAGCAGTATTTGCTGAGGGAACGGTGTGTATATAAAGGTTGAAAGATTATTATTAATTCACTCACATTTTCATTGCAAGTCATTCTTCACCATGGGACATGCTGTGGACCACAGAGCAGAAAGACGGTCTCTCATCCAAAAAACTTACTCCAGAAGAATGATAAAAAGTTAGAGATGAAAAAATCCAGACAGTATTTCAGGGTTGATAAAAGTGATACCTCTGTCTGCTCAGCAGCTTTGGTTTCAGCACACGAGCACCCTGTCCATTTTTTTGCAGACATCAGCAAGTGCAAGTTGTGAAGAAAAATGTGGAAGATACAAAAAATAGGCTGCTTTTTCAAGTTTTACAAGGGAGCTCTTCCCAATTGTATAGGGCAACTTCACCTGACAAATGTTCATTAAAAACATTAACAACCGTAAAAGCACTTTACAGTTGAATTATGTTGGATGACCACCAAAGACTGCAGCTCCCTTCCTTAGTTAACGTAAAATGTTGATAGCCAGCGCTACACAAGACTTCAGTAAATTCTTTTCAGTGGTTTGGGAAACTATCAGAGAAGAAGACATTATTTATATCCACTTATTGAATAGTTTTTCTTCTTCTCCAGTAAATTTCAATAACTTCCTTAATATTTTCATCATTTGATCATCTTTATGTAAGTTTCTTTAGCTCTGTTGTCTCAAGTGAAAAATCCAAAATTCTACTTTACTGGTAATCACATAAGTAAAATAGCATCACTTTTGTTTTCAGTATTTTTAAGTGTAAGTCAGGATTAGGTTTCTTGTATTGGAATTTACGGAAGTTTTATATAAAACCTGTGCACTTCGCTATTCAAATAATTTAGCTGGAAAAGGATTTTGCTGCTGGGCCTGCTCATACAATTTGAAGTCAGTGGTGAAAAGCAAACCGATAGAGTTGATTTCTTCAAGATTTCAAATGAAATATTTGCAGTAAAAAAAAATTGCACATTGTTAGTTCCAGGAATAATAAGAAAAGTTGTGTTTTTTTCAGACACGTTTGACAAACTAGAATCTTACTCTTAAAAAAACCCATGTATTTAAAAACTGCAGACACGCTTCTCTGAATCATGTCTGTAGTCATATTATTGACAGCTTGACAGTTATCTTTGGTACATATAATTTACAAACAGTGCCCATCAGCTCAATGTTCCATGTTGTTGCTTTTATTTTATTTTCTTGCTTTAGAGTCTGCACTTTAAGAGTTGTGCCAGTAGAAGTGACTTTTGCCAAAGGAATTAACCTCTCATGCCTTAGCGTAAAAGTCACGTGAAGATAAAACTGCTCCATGGTTCTTTTAGCCTCCTCCCTCACATTTTTCTAAAGCATTGAATAAGCACAAGTTCTTCTAATGAAAAATGTTGTTGCATAAAATTTGTTGATAGAAATGCAGTCCAGCGTGTCTCCAGGTCTGACCCTCAATAAGATGTGAGCAGTTTGTGGTGTTATGTTCAGCTGCTCTATTTGACACACTGTGATTTGTGTGTATTTAAACATGAAGTTTGAAACTGCCAGAGTTTATTCTGAAATGCTCAGTTGGATTTGGCTCCAATTAGAAAGACAGAGAAAAAATCAGGGATATCAAGAGCTGGCACAAGAAGAAGTGCACATGCAAAATTACAAGTATAATTTAAAAGACAGATTTAAGCTCTTCAGAGCAGCAAAGCAGTTTAATCTGTTAATCTTGATCACATAATGGCAAGTAACTCAAAATACTCTCTCACTCCTAAGGATTATAATAGAGGAAGTGATTCCTGGCCCAGGGATCTTAGAGTGGGTGAGATTTTATCACCATTAGTGCACATTATCCTCAGTAAGAAAAGCAGAATTTAGCCAAATACAAAGAATCTGTCCAGAAGATTTATCCAGTGTTCTTTTTTTTTTTTTTTTTTTTTTTAGCAAAATGTGGTATTTCTTAAAGAAAAAAATAAATAAACAAAAATGAAGCTCTATATACCCAGATGGTTTTGGTGATACTGATCCCCATTCCAACCTCAACTTTTAAAGTGCATGGAAAGATGGAACACAGCAGCTGGTAGAAAAGACTTACAAGCTCAAACAGGAAGCTGAGAGAAGCAGTGCAAGAAAAGCAAGGCAATTTCCATTGACTGATCACCATAGTCTTATTAAAGCAACAGCATTGTGTCCATTTTCCTCACCTTGAAGCCACTGAGCCATAATGACGTAAAAGAAATCATCAAAAGAGTAGGAAAGGAATGTACAGTGAAAAGTTCTGTGAAGTGTTCTCAGTGCAGATGTTTTACAGGGATGTTCAGAAGTGAACATTTCACATATATACACATGTACACATAAGTACATCCCTCAGGAGATTCACATTAGACTCGAGGATGTCTGTGTTGAATGACTGACAGTAAAAAGTTGCGTAGCAATTTTATGTTTAATCATGGCAAATAATTTCCTAAGTACTTTTTGGTTACCGATGCACGCTTTGTAGTGCCTGACTAATGTGTAACCCTCACAGTGTATAATGTCAGCAAACCTGTTGTTGTGGAGTAGAGTCTTTGTTGTGTTTTACTTTAATTGCTCAGAAAGCTTGCCTTCTTTTCTCCATCATTAATTTTTTTTCAGTTAATGCTACTTGTCTAGAAAAAGCATTGGTTTTAGGAACAGATAAAGCAGATTGCTGTTTTCCATCACTTGCAGGGAGTGGTAGAATAGCCCCAGCTTCATTTTTTATATTCTCTTTATAAGGAGTTGAGGTAATGGCAAACATTTGGTCAGAGAAAATCTCTGTTTCTTGAATCAGCAAGGAGACCGTTACACCCTCCATTATTGAGGCTCACCATACATAGTGTTAGGCATTTACTAATAAGCAAGATCAAATTTTCTTATTCTTCATTCATTATTCCAGGATAACTATATGAAGATTTACACAGTTCAAT
>PPHD01015432.1:0-16104 GCA_002909625.1 Bambusicola thoracicus | reverse complement strand
GAATAAGAGTGGAAGCGATTGCAGCCGGCTGCCCTGCAGGCACTTCAGGGAGATAAGCAGAGCAGCCACTGCTTTGCTCCCATCACCCAGGCCTGCGTGACAGCTGTAGGGATGGCACACAGGTGAAGCACTTAGCATATTTGGGGAGGGGAGTGGCTGGTGGGTAGAGCAGTTGCACTCTATGGTATCGTTCTGTGGCAAAAGTACAGAAACTCCATTGGATGTTCTTGTGGAATAGCTGCTGCCTCACATAACGTTAACTCCTCATTCAGGAGGAGCCTGCTTGCAGTTTGGCTCCTGAATGAGCCGTGCTGTCAAGGGAGAGGGGGAGTGGAAGAGAGAGTGGAGGAGGAGGGTGGGGAAATGGGAAACAGAGTTCAGCCCCTGGGAATGCCGTGCTGCAAAATTAACTCCGGATGACCTGTATCTGTGTGTGAGCACTCAGACTAAAGTAGCCTGAGCCTCGGAGTAGCCTCTCTGCAAAGCCCTAATTGAGTCCTTACTGGAACTGTGGGTACCTGTCTATGTTAGTGCCCTTCCCAGGGTCATACACCATGACTCCCCTCAGCTTTGTAGTGAGCTGAGGCATATTGTATTTCCTTCTGAGTGTATTTAAGGAGAATGCATGCATCTTCTTGGGTATGTGGCAGGAAGCTGCTGGCAGTTTTATAATCTGTCCGACCTCTCCCATGCATAATGGTTGTGTAACTAGCTGGAGTGAAAGACTCAACCACCTCAGGGCTCTGCACCAGGCAGCTATCTTGGTCTGAGGTTTTTATCGTCTCGTAGGGGAGATGAAGAGGGCATAAATCTGGGAAGCAAAAGCATGTTTTATGAGAAGAGTTGGACAATACAGGGCCATTTTTCCCCTTGCTCTGAGGAAAGAATGCCAGAGATGCCTTTCCTACCTTGGGAAAAAGCTGCAGGGAGCAATCAGCCAGAGACCCCAGGAGTGGGAGCAGCTGCAGGAGCTGGCAGCTGAGAAGTTGCAGGGTGTGCAGGTGCCTTCCTACAGTTTGACCAGGTTTCTCTTCAGCTTGTTAACCATCTGGTTTGCTCTCAATTCCCTCTCTCACGGTGCTTCACTTGCAATTCTATTTCATCTCCTTATTTCCTTTTTTCCCCTCAGTCTTTCATTTATGTGTCCCAGTTCTTTCCCAGTTTTTTTCCACTGAGTTTTTCCACCCGTACTCCTCACAGAAAAATAACTGAATTAACTAAAAAAAAAAATCTTACTCTGCTTCCTTCTTTCTCCATCTCCTGTTCATCTTTTCTCTTCTAACTCTGGGCTTTTCTGAATAAATCATCTAAAACTCAGAGATTTTATCTTGTCTAGCTTTTTTTTTTTTTTTTTTTTTTTTTGTAGATTGTCTCCTGGCAATCTCCATAGCAGGAAAATAATATTGTTAAATAACAATGTGGATTTCTTATACATTGCTTCTACATAAATAGAAGGCCCTGTAAGTAGCCTGTTACACATTAGGAATAGATATCTTTTTTTTTTTTCTTCAATAAAGTCTGGCCACACAAAAGTTTTCTTACAGTGTATTAAATGTGCTTTATAAATACTGTCCATCCTCACATTTGGTAATGTAGGTCTGTATCCTTGTTTGAACTTGCCAGAGAATTCTGCAGTATCACAGATAATACTGTAGTCAGATTTGGGGATTTCCATCTGCCCTTCCAGGTTACCTGCGGTTGACTGAATTGGTTCTTGAGCTGTTTGTTGCTATTATTTAAATCAATATATAAGCATGAAGTTATGTGAAATCCTAGATGGCCAGATTTTTGAGAGTTGGATATCAAATTTGATATGGTAGCATCAGTGTAATTGCAGTAAATTTGTCAATGTTCAACAGCTTTTGTCCATGCATGACAATAAGCTTGGTTTGAAAACTGACATGAAATTCCCCAGAAGAAAGATTCCTCATAATCCTTCTCAGAAATTCCTTCTCAAAGAAGAACTTTGCCAAAATTCCATATACATTTCCATTGTTTTTAAAGAAAAGCATACTAGTCTGAGATCCTTCTCACATGTTTCTACTGTTGAGGAATAGTAGAATATTTATTGCACTAAATATAAGTTTTGGTGATCTGATGGTCACTAGAATGTGCCAATATCTGAATCCATGTTAAGTCTTCTCTCAGTAAGCTGAATATGTTGATGGTTCTATTTCTTGGGCACCATTCTTATGTAACATTTAAAAACAAATCACATCTACATCTGTGTCATTATGGCTTTGTGTCATGGACTTATTCCAAATAACATCTGTTACAGTGTTGACACAGAATGCATATTTTACAAGCTGTTTAAAAACATATTTACTTAGTGGACTAAAATTGTTTATCAGCACATATTCAGTCCCAAGACAATGTCAATTTTCTGTTCAGATTGAGAATTACTGCAGGAAAAAGAACACATTGAGCAGTCAACTAAAAGTGGTGTTAAAGTCAGTCTCCAATCTGCAGACCTACCCCAGAAAAATTCTCACAAGTAAAAGTTGTCTTAGGTGTACCCACTATTCCTTCAATGTCCCATTGAGTTTTATGTTGGTAGAATAGTGTCTTAGCTTTTGCAAATAAGTGTCAAACATGTTTTGCCCAATGAGAGAACTGAAGATGAGACAGGAAGCTTATGCAAGGAAAATAATGTTCTTTTGTCTTAAATTCTTCCCCCTGTTCTTGAGTGAATGAGTTTAGTAAATCATAGGTATTTTAGAAATGGTTCAAACTTGGCTCTGCTTTAGGATTATAAAAGCCATCAAAGAGGAAGGCAAAGTTGGGTTATACTGGAAATGTACTATTTCTGTGCGTGTTTCTGTTATATACCCACAAATGCAGTAACATTTATCAAGCAGGACTGAGCAAGATGTGAACTCGTTTGATTCTTTTGTTGTTACTGCACTAAATATCTGCCCCTACATTTTGCACAACAGAGAACACTAGAGAAAAATGTTTCTTAAATGATAACTGTGATAAGGAATCAGAGTTTCAGGTAATTTTCTCCATTTGCACTATTAGAGAAAGGAGTTCTGTTTTTTCAAATCTGGTACTTGTGTTTCAAAAAGTTTTCTTCCCTTTCTATGAAATATGTATTTAGTGTAGACAATGAGTTTCTGTCATTAGCAGAGCACTGTTGTAATTGGAACAACCACACACAATTTTGACCTACTTTCTTTTTTACTTTACATCTGTAAGTTCTGTTTAATTAAAGTTGATTCCTTTTCCCCTATCAAAATCCCAAATCTTTTCATTTCAACCCAAAGCTCAGCTCTACAACTTTCTGGGACAGATAACCGGTTTTTGCAGAAAAAGCGTTGGGTATTGGAAAATTGAACCTGAATAAACGATGCTTGTGTTTGTTTGGTTTTTCTAATACCAAGATATACTTCCTACCTACTGTAAAGCTGATTTTTAAGAAAGATTCTTATGCAAGTATCAGAAGAAAAACTTAAGAAACAGCTCCCAGTTCCAGTGTTTCAGGGTTTCTGAGACAATTGAAGGTCTTATTTAGCAGCAGATGAATGAGAAAAACTTAAAAGGACGATTGTTTTACTTACAGGATGCTGTAGTCTACATATTGTTATCTCATCCCAGAACTCTCACTTCACAAGTGGATGTTTCTCCTTCAGAATTACCCAGCTGCAAATACTTTCTGAGCTTCTTGTATCGGGAAATTTTTTCCTGCAATTTGAAGTGGATGGTTGTTGATATCTTAGTTGAAAAAAATAAGATTTTATGGAGAAACGTCTTAGAGAATTATAAACTATGATGTGTATTGTCCTGCTTTTGTCCCCTGTAGGCGTAGAAGAGCAGCCGCTTGACAACTCTGCTATACTGGATGACAGATCGGCACTTTACTCTGGAGTTCACAAGAAGCAATTCTACTTTGATGGTTCCTCCGAGAAGCAGACAGAGGATGACTCGGACTCGCTTACTACTTCTCCCTCATCTAGCAGTCTTGATACATGGGGAGCTAGCCGGAAACTGGTGAAGACCTTCAGCAAAACTGATAGCCGTGGCCTTATCAAGCCTCCCAAGAAACTTGGGACATTTTTTTCTTACCCAGAAGATGAGAAGACCCAGAAAGTTTGCCGCTCCTTGACAGATGGGGAGATGAAGAAGAGCCTCGGCTCTCTGAGCCATGGGGTAAGTACAGAAAGCATTTGCTTTTATGACAGCAACAGGCACAAGCACCATCTTCTGGTGTCCCTGGAGGAGATTCAGAGTGTAAGGAAGCAGATCCGATTGAAGAAAATGGATACTAACTATTCCTGTTCCAGAGCTTTTCTTTGCCAGCGCCCTGCTAGGAAAGGAGCATCTGCCACAACTTGCGACCTACAGTTACTGCGGCACAAAGTGAAAGGGGGTGGAGGTTGTGGCTTCCCAAACAGAAGGCTACGAGGGCGCACTTCTGTCAGCGAGTTCAATATTACCTATGTGGTGGAGAGAAGCCTGTACAGTCACCTCAACCTCTCACAGCTGGTGCGTCCCGTTACTGACAGGACCCTGAGCAAGGCTGACAAGCAGGACCTGAGGAGATGCCTGCTAGAGGAGGATGAGGAGGCCAAGAGGAAGTGGGCTGCCACAGTGGATCGTTGTACTAAAAGGGTTCTCTTGAGAATCCACCAAAAGTCTGTGAGTCAAAAAGTTTACATGAAGGCGGTCTTCCAATTTCTGTGAGGTTGCAGTCAACTCTGTTTCTACTGTATACTGTTAAGTAAAACGTAGTGCTTCTCCTGCTTTCCTTGCCATTAGGAAAGCTTAAGCACTGGAATTCAGCTGAATGAATAAGGAGAGAATATGCACTTATACCATGAAGAGTTTGATATAATCAGACAAGAGAGATTTGTTGAGTCTGTGAGAGAGAGCAAATATGACTAAATGCTGTTTTTTAAAAATTCCTGTAGAATGTAAATTGAGATCACTGATGAAAAGCTTTGAGATATTATAAAAACTTTTTTTTACTGTGCTTTGGAAGTCAGCATCCTTTTAAAGGCATACTGAGAGAGTTACAAAATTTTCAAAGGATTGAGGCATGCTTAGTTATTTGTGCTCAATTTCTCTCCAGCCCTGTGTCACTGCCTTGTACTGGCCCTTCTCCATTCAGCTCGCATCTCATCAAAATGCCCACCCAGCTCTGTAGTTTCTGTCAACACACAGGTGCAGAAGGACAGGGAGTTTTGATATTATCCAGACACTACCCTCCTGGTTGCTACTTACCACATCAGAAGTGTCCCTTCTGCTCTTTTCCTGGCCACTGCTGCTCCTTTTTTGCATGAGGTGAAGGTGTTATCTTCCATGAGAGCATTGTGGAAAAGGATCAAAAGGAGGCAAAAAAAAAAAAAAAAAAAAAAAAAGGTGGTACCATACAATGGGAAATTAAATGATTTGAGCACACCAAAGAGACCCAAAGGCTCTTCCTGGCAGTATGACTTAGCTTTGACAATTCCATTCACCATGATGTTGAGTTTCCTGGGAACTTGCCTTTGGGGCCAGCCAGATTTCCAAAGCTGAAATAGCTAAGTCTCTTTTCTTGTTGACAGTGTGGATATATTCCCTAAGTCAGTGGCTGGAAACAGCAGTTCACTCATAACATTAAGCAAGATATTCCAGTGAAGCTTACATTAGAAAAAAAGCTTTTCCTCTTGAGTTACAGATTTTATTTTGAGAGGCCTACTTCATTTCGTCAGGTGTGAGGTATTGCCAATATAAGAGTCACAGCCTTGTTTTTCTGAATTATGGGTGGGAGCTGACCAAATCCTTGTGGTACACTTTTTGCTCTATGGACCTGAAATTAAGGATTTATTTCCTACCCAGTGCCATTAATCGGCTTCTTCAGTATTTCTTCTGCTGTAACTGCTTTTCCTGCCACTGACATGATAGTGTTTGTTTTCATAGGCGTACTCAGAAGACATGACTTTCCCTTAATGATAGTACAATGATAAAAGAAGCCTGATTTGTCCTTCTGAGGGTTGAACAGTAAGTAGGTGGTATCTCAGGCAAAAGAGCATACCTATATGGGCTAGAGATGCTGCATTGTTTAAAAATGCTTTCTAAGGCTGTCTTTGTAAATACAGACACCAGCAACAAGCTTTTCAGTTCTTCTAGAAAGTAGTTTTAACTACAGTCATTTCATTCTGAAAACCACCTGGAATTACTTCTGCTTATTCACAGAGATACAATCAGAGAAGAAATGGATAATTTTGTTGTTGTTGAGGAACTCCTATGTTAACTGCCTCTCCAGCCTCATTTAAATGAAATAAATGGTGGAGACACACTGCACTTACAAGCTTTTTCATTGCACTTCCTGAAACCACAGAAAGCTAGCAAACTTCAGCTAATGCCACTCCTTCCCAGAAACAATGTTTGTTTGCTGCAACCTCAGGGAAATTGCAATGCCTATGTATTCAGTGGAATTGGTCACTCTGTCTTGCCTTGCCATTCATTTTTGTCATTTATTATATTTGTTTCAGTGACCTGGACATGCATGGAACTTTCAAATAGCATCAGTTTTTCTTTTCTCCCAAAAATATAGTACTTTGGATTGCATGGCCATTCCATTGAATATCCCTTCCCTCATCCACAGACCTTTTGTTTGGTACATAATTTCCAGGGTCATTACTGGAACTGAAGGCAGAAGATGATGTTAAATGTATGGGAAGGTCCGTAATGAAAGAATAAGAGTCCTTAATGTGGTACGTGTATTCAGAAGCTTTTAACCAACAGATGTTTTGATCTCGTGAGGCTGCTGTAGGAGGAGCTTTGGCTGGTTTGATAGATGAGTTTGCTCAGAGTAGTTGCAGATGTCCTTTCTTCATTGTTGGGATTACCATATGCTGCAGGATTATTTATAATGGACTCTTTACAGGACAACATTACTCACAGCTAAACGTGTTGTGCTTTAAACAGCAATCTTATTGCTTGTTGTTGATCTCAAATTATGGCACTTTTTTGATGTGTGTGAGGCCTAGACGAAGCTGGCTTTGAGTTTCAGTAGCTGTGATGGGTACAACACTCTGTCAAAGTGTTAAAGAACACTGGTGGTTTTCAGGTGGTGAGTCTTCCCAAGTACACACTCACAAGGCTAACTGGGCAATACTTTGTAGTTCTCATTTTATGCTTAGAGTGTCTTAAGCTGAGATTTAAAGTGTCTTTGAAGTTATTGTCTTGAGTAGTTCAGGCCCTAAGAATTTACAGTTCACAAGTTGCTGATTCTATGCCTCCTGATTGTCTCACATCTCACTCTTAAGAGAATACTAATAACAGAGATATGACTATCTCAAAACCCCTTCTTAGGGCCCAGAGTTGAAGCTGTACAAATAAATTGTAACTGCCATGCTCTTATTTTCCTGGATTGCTCATTTGACAAGACCAGTTCTTTGAGTTCTGTGCAACTGTTCTTTGGATAGAAAAATAGCCAAAGACTTGACCTTTTGGACTGCAAGGCATAAGATGGATTCTCTCTGAGCCCCCTAAGTGGCTGGTCTTTGGTGCTACCAAAGCTTTAGTAGAAACTAATCTGTTACACAGTCTGTTTTGGGCTGTGGAAATGTGACTGTATTGAGTTTGGTTGCCTTCTGCTCTTGGGAGGAAAATGATATCATAGTGCTGATTTCCTTTTTCATGCAGGATGATTATGATAAAGTGCTTCTGCAAATTCAGCGAAAAGTGAGTCACTCAAGTGATTGTACCACTGCAAATACGATATACTTTCTCTGAGAAGTAGCAGAGCTGCCGTATACCACTAGGAATGTGATTGTAAATACGTGATCTGGAATTAGGGCTTATTGAATGACTGGGACATGATGCTTATGGATAAGTGCGAATTGTTTTTTTCACTCCTTTTACCAAGCACTTAACAGAATCACAGGGGTTGGAGGGGACCTCAAGATCGAGTCCAATGCCCCTAATAAAGCAGGTACCCTATAATAGGTTGCACAGGTAGGCGTCCAGATGGGTCTTGAATATCTCCTTCTATGTAGATTCCACAACCTCTCTGGGCAACCTGTTCCAGTGCTCTGTTGCCCCTACCATAAAGAAACTCTTCTGTATGTTAGTACAGGACTTCCAATGTACAAGTTCTAGGCCATTACTCCTTGTCCTCACTACGCACCACTGAGAAGAGCCTGGCCTCATCCATTTGCCTCCAACCTCCCTTTAGATATTTATAAACATTTATCAGATTTCCTCTCAGTCTTCTTTTCTACAGGCTGAACAGACCCAGGTTACTCAGCCTTTCCTCATATGGGAGGTGCTCCAGGCTTTTAATGTTCTTTGTGGACCTCCGCTGGGCTCCTTCTAGGAGATCCCTCATGGTTATGAACTTGAGAGCCCAAACTGGACATAGTATTGTAAATGTGGCCTCACCAGGTCAGAGTAGAGGAGGAGGATCACTTCCCTTGACCTGCTGGCCACACTCTTTTTAATGCACTTCATGATACTGTTGGCCTTCTTGGCTGCCTGGCCACACTGCTGGCTCATGGCCAGCCTGTTATCCACCAGGACCCCCGGGTCCTTCTCCAAAGAGCTCCTCTCCAGTAGGTCATCCCCTAACCTGTACTCATGCATGCGGTTACTCATCCCTAGGTGCAAGACTCTGTGCTTGCTCTTGTTAAACCTCATCAGGTTCCTCTCTGCCCAACTCACCCAGTCTGTTCAGGTCTTGTTGAAGCCTTGCACAGCCTTCAGGTGTGTCAGCCATTTGCCTGTATTTCTGTGGAAATTAAGTGTATACAGCTATTCCCAGAAGGTAGGTTATCCAATGCTTTAAAATGTTGGTGGTTCTGTTTCACTGCTACTGTGAAGTAAGTTATGAAGGCAGATGAGAGTGCTGAGGTGGAGTTGCTAACAATCTGGAAAATTTGATGCGTAACATCAACAGTTTATTCAGACCAGAAAGTCTTTTTTCTTTTAAAAATCAACAGTAGGCAATAGATGACTCAATGGCAGCAGACTTTATGCCAAGGGTTTGTCTCTGGAAAAGACAAATGACTCAAATTGCTTTTAACAGCATTCTAGATTTATAATCTCCCATCCTTTTGTTTCCTTGTTTGTTTGTTTCCATTTTTGCAGATGTATGTGTTTTCACTGGTGTTCTCCAAATCACAATATTTTAAGTGAGCAATCACTGTGATAAAACTGTTTTCATCATTTGATGTTTTTGTTGGGTTTTTTTTGCAGAGAACCTGCAGCTTTGGAGGATTTGACTTGACAAATCGTTCCCTTCATATTGGAAACAATTCTGACCAAATGGTGAGTATAAGACAAAAAATCAGAGGCTTGAAATAGCATAAAATGAAATGTGCAGTGGAGTTATAATAGACTGAAGTGTAATTTAGGTCCGTAATAGCAGTTTGAGAATCCAAGAAAGCAAAGTGTCTTCGTTAACCACAGACTTCCTTAGCTTTGAGAATAACATATCCACCCATATCCATGTATGTATAAGTATTTATATACTACGTGTGTTAGGAGGCAAGCACAAGTGATCAAAGTACAGATCTGGGGGGCACATCTGTGAACTATTCTGTGTCTGACTTCCTCATAGCATCACCTCAAGCAAAACATATGATTACTATATCCTATTGGTAAAACTTTTTGAAATAATGAGGCCAACTTCATTCAGTGAAGATCTGCAGATTATTTGGGTAGAAGTCACACGATACAGATTATTTCTTTTCTCATTGTATTTAAGAGTACTGGAGTAGACCAGAACCCCATTGTTCTGGGTGCTGCACAATTGATCTCAGAAATCTTTGTCTTTAAGAGAGCTTTATATGTATAATAATAGAACTCTCTGGGGGAATGATTACATTCTATGTTACTGTTGCTGTTGGTCAGTCCATAGCCAAAAATAATACAACAGAAACGAGCCAGAACATTTTATCAAATGAAATTGTCAACATATTTTTTTCTTTTTGTCCATATATTGTTTTGTTTCTGTTTTAACTTTGGCTCCGGTAACTTCTTTGTTCACTTAAATAAAATGTAAATTTCAGAGCAGTCTATATGCTAGCATTTAATGAACTGATTGGGCTTTTTTTTTGTGCTGGTGGATTGAGATTTTTGTTTCTTTGCTTTTTGCAGGATTTGTATTTATTTATTTGGTTGGTTGGATAGTTTTGTTTGGTTTTAATGTCATAAATTCCCTTTTCATCATCCAAAACTATTAGTGGATATTCATCATTATATTCATCAAGTTTCAACTCAGTAAAACAGTTCAAACATACACTGACTGTCTTGAAACGTAGATAATTTGGCATGTTCATACCATGTTTTTGATATAGGAAAGCATGAAGTCTAGTAGTTTTCCTACTAACACCAGTGGTGGGACAGGCACAGAGTCCCACACTACTGAATGCAGATCAAGGTTGGGTTGGACTTGTTGAAAACATTTTGAAGTCCATTAACCTAAACGTGTTGGGTGTGTTGGTTTGTTTTCTTTTTCCAAAAAGGTAAAGCAAATAGTTGTCCTTAATTTCTGCTGAAAGACCAAAAGTTATCAAAGAAGTTACAGTCACAAACAACTTGTAAAGGAAAAAATGTTGGGATGTTCATTAATTAGTTGTCAGCTGACCTTCAGATAAACTTTTTGACAGAACATCAGTAAAGTAAGTAAGTATAGGGTATAAGCATAGGGTGTAAGTGTAGGGAAAAAAATAGATAACTCATTTATATAGAATGCAGTGTACACTTATTTTAGTGTGTGTTACTTTGTGTACTTAAATTTTCTTCTAAAGGATTATTGAACCAAGTCAGAGACCAAATTCAGTTGTCAGCCTGACCGCTACTGATCAGATTTTGGTCCTTTTTGCATTGTGACTGTTGTTGCATCTGTACCAAGGGAAGTGCTGGTAGTAACTCTTATAGAGATGCCTTGCTGTAGTTCCTGAAATAATGTAGAATGAAGTACTCTGTTTATCATGCTACCTAGAAAATATGAAAAAGGGCTGAGTCATATAAATTCTTCAGTGTTAGCTGATCCATGGTAATTCTTTGCATGCACTTGTGGTGCAAGTAAATACTGGGTAACTTAAGCTAGTTTAGAAAAGGTTAAATACGTTCAAAGCAGCTGGCTTTTGTTGCTATATGTGGACCAGCTAATTTAGTTTGGTAGCAACCTGTGTGCGTGTCTCAAGAAGGTGCTAGTGCAACCTTTGCCCAGAAACTGTGGATCTGGTGGCATTTTTGCCTTTTTTTTTTTTAAATAAACAATTCACAGGAAAACCATAAAGATGCTCATCAAGAGAGGTTAGCTGAATGCCTGTCTGAAAATAGAAGGTAAATTTGAGTAGCCAAATAAAGGTGTGTATATATATACGTATATCTATATATAAAGATGTGTGTGTGTATATATATACATATATACACATATATATATATATATGTATATGTGGCTAGTGTCTCACACATAAATATGTTGCTAGTGTCTCAAAAGTACCCCGAGTCCTGTTAAGCTGTAATACTATAGTGGTGACCTACATGAGAAAAAACTGCTGTTGTACGTCCCATCGGTAGGGCTTAGCTTGAAATTGTTGAGTTCTCTTGTCACATCACCTACTTACTTGAAACTCAAAGGAATAAAGGCACGCTAACACACCCCACCACCATCTACACAGTATCTACAGAAAAGATTGCCACTAGTCAGGCCTTAAGAGTGAGGTAGGGCAAACTGCTGCAGCGCTAGCACAACATCTCAACGGTGAATTTAAAGCAGCAAACAGGACACATCCTGTGTCTGCCTGGGTACCTCTGTTGGATTGTCAAAAAATTATATTTTGTATTTCATAGGCATAAATGCTTTTTTATTTAACAGGGCAAAGAAGGTGACTTTGTTTATAAAGAAGTAATCAAATCACCCTCTGCCTCCCGTATATCTCTGGGCAAAAAGGTGAAATCTGTGAAAGAAACCATGAAGAAAAGGATGTCTAAAAAATACAGCAGCTCTCTGTCTGAGCAGGTATGTAAGATCTGCGGTAGACTCTACTTAATAGCACAGAAGTGATAATCAATATTGATTACCATGCTTCAAGGTATTACAAGGCATCAGTAAAGAAACTTCTAACAAGAGTACGTGCTGTGGCTTGTTCCTATGTTCTCATAAAATCCCTCACTGTGAAATGGCTTCTTACAGAAGCACAACCATGAAAATGCATTTTCAGATTTTCATTCAAGTAGCTCATCAGCAGAAGGCTGTGGTTGATGGCATTACACATCTTGCTCTACATTTCCATCTCTATCTATCATCATTATTTATTAGGAGAACTGTGACACAGGGTCAAAGAAATATATATTAATCTGCGATTTACACCTTAGTTTAAAATCCCAGCATAATTTCACACTTGCAGTGCCTCAGTGCTGTTACAGATCTGCTCTCCAGTATACCTTGCTTACTGTAGCAGCTTATTAAAACTGATGCGTAATGCAGTCAGAAGATTTTCATATTATTCTTTCATTATAGAGTTTTGTCTTAAAGGAAAACCTGAAGTACATTAATTTTAAATAAGACTTTGAATTTTAGTGACCTAGGAACAATGCTGCCTTTTTCTGTAAACATCCCTTTTGATATACTTTGGATTCTTTGTTCTGGTGGAGTGTCAAATGTTCTCTAGTATTTGTTTAAAACCACTGAAATGTGTAAGTAATAGCTGAGGAAACCATTGAAATGTGTAAGTAATAGAAGAGCTTTCTCTGGCAGACATTGCCCCCAAGTGGCCTCTTACCAGTTGCTGGATGGCCAGGAATGCTTGCAGTAAGAGGAGCAGAAATGGAAATGGAAATGTCATGCTGCACCAGAGAGAGTGTTTCAGTATTCATGCAAAATACTGTTGGTCATAGAAGGAACTACAATTAATAAGATTCAGAATAACAGCTCCAATCTGCAAAACCTGGAGATGGCATAGCAGGCGGAGATGTGACCAGATCTGTGCAAAGCACAGCAACATTAGAATTCCTTTCCTGTGGGACTGTCGGCCCTACTTGTTCTTAACAAGAGACAGTGCCACAGTTATGGTTACATTTCATTCATATTTAAGACATTTTTGGTCTAATGGTATAATTTAAGATGCTTTGATGTCTGACTGGCCTTAAAGTGCCCCTCTTGAAAGTCTTTCTAAGGAAGGGATACGGTGAGAAATCAGTTTACAGTGGGTTAGCAACACTTGTGCTCTCTAGCTCTCTCCAAGATTGACTTGACCTCTGAAGTCATATGCTGTGATGACTTTTTTCTGATGATTCTGCAGCATGCAAATAATAGGTTTCATCTAAAAGCTTCAGCACATCAACACAAAAAGCTTTTCTTGCTTGCAAGCTAAGCTGCTTTTGTTTTCCAACTTTTTGGCACAGTCATTTTAGAATATTCTCTTTCTGGCATGACTCAAACTATGCCAGTATCCCAGCCTGCATTCAACGAAAACAAGCAAAAACTGCTCTGGCCACAAGTAATCTGCTGCTTTGCTTTAACTGTGTGTCACAGTGGCTAACAGAATTTCAGGTTAGGAAAGACCATTTGGATTTTCTTCAGTGCTTAAATGAATGAAGAAAGAAATGTATATTGTCTGTGTGTATATTATGCATAGTCTGCATTTCCTAGTTAATATTTTCCTTGGTAAATGAAGAAAAATATTAATTAACTGCAAAAATATACATAGGTCACTCTGAAAGTAATACCTCCTATTTATTTCTATGGAAATTACAACAGGTACAAAGAGCACAATAACACCATCTGATAGAGCAAACTCGCAGCTACAAAACACTATTCTTCAATGTAGTCACCACCATTTGTTACGCATTTTCGCCAACAGTGAAGGAGAGCCTGCATACCACAGTCATCAAAATCTGCATGGCCATGCAGATCCTGGCTTGTTTTTCACATTACTGTCACCACTGCTAAAATGCACCACCCACAACCTCCGCTGTGCTCACATCCACTGGATGTTTTTCTGCGTGGAGGAATTGAGTTCTACACCTTTGCTTCATGCGCACTTCCATGTCAGACACCATTTAGTCAGACCGCCCCTCTGCTTCCATCTGTCACACTGTAACAAAATGTAATGGAATGTTATTAGGGAGCTTCAACCTCTACTGCTGCACCAATGCAATAAAAGAGGAGGCATTACTTTCAAGGCAGCCTTTGTACTTTGCTGGATGTGTCTGATTTGTATTGTCTGATTTGTTCGTATTCACCCTTGTACATAATCCTGAGTCAGAAAGCTGAATTTGATTTGAGCTGTTTGGCAAGTAGGGCTGATAAATATATATATATATATATAACGAGTTTTTAAATCTTTGAATTTGGAGTTTTGCGTATTATTTCTTTCTACTTAGAGTTGTAGCCTTTTCAAACTGCTGTGCTCAAATTGCCATCATGCCTAATAAAGTGGGGTGTCTGCCACAACTGAATACCACTAATTAAGTTGATAAATGTGAAAGCTTTCCTCCTGTCTGGTAAAGAGCAGGAAAATACAAGAAGTTCCCAGATGTGAGTAAGCAGCTCCTGTCAGTGCTTATGTTCCCTTATCAAACAAAATGGTTCAATGTTTTTCAGGAGTCGAGCCCTGGAGTCATACCAGGTTCTCCACAGTCGCCGCCGCCAGATACTGACTCTCTGGACAAGCCCAAGCTGAAAGCTGGTGGCTCAGTTGAAAGCCTGAGGAGTTCCTTAAGTGGTCAGAGCTCAATGAGTAAGTCTTGTTGTAATTGCGTTGCTCCACATCTGTGGCTGCAAGGAACAGAGGTCTCCACAGTAAACAGAATCAGAGAAAAGCAAAGGAGGGGCAGTGGTTATAAGTAGAAAAAAAAACCAAACAACAATAGAAACCAAGAAGGGTTAGTCACTAAGGTTTTACAAAAGACTGTAAGCTGTTCAGTGCAGAGACTGTTTTCGCTTTGCATTTATGCAGAGCCCTGGAAAAGTGAAATCCCCCTTTCTGGCTTCATCTGCAGGGTCCTGCTACTGTAATACAGCTGGCTTAAGTGAGAGCTACAGCCATTCGCCTGTAACACTTCAGTGAGAGTGCTTTTTCCATTCCAGATAAAGGGTCACTAGAGGACAGGCGTATCTTTACACTAGACTTCTCCTGAGAACTCCTGCTGGGTTTTTTTTTCATTTCCCTCCGGGGAGATGTTAAGGTTTTCTCATTAACTAGATAGATAAATACTATTTAAAACCTCTCTGGTTAGGATTGTCTCTAGCGTAACACAGAACTCAGGCAGGATGCAGATGGGGTGAACTTGCTTCTGTGAATTACTAATAGAAGCCAAGAACATACTGGGGGATAACACTGAAGAGAATGCTCAATTTTTAAATAACTGGAAATGTATTCTGAAAATCATCTTTTTAATATCAATACAAAGTGCTGCCAGAAAACTGGACGTGAAGGGTGTTCTGGAACCTTCATACAGAATTCAAAGCTCACATCAGTATGGGTTTTTTGGGGCTTTTTTAACAGGCAAAACTTTGCAGAAAGATGATGTTGCCTGTGGTGTACTACAGATGAGGCAGTGGTTGATCAGTTCCTCAGTTAAATATTGAGGAGATAAATTTGGGAAAACTGGAGTGCAGAGTAGATTAACCTTCCCACCATAGGTGTGTATAAGAAATAGCATTTAAGGTGTTTTAACTTCCCTGACAACGTTTTCTAGAAAAAAAATCCACATTTCCTAGGAAGCTCTGACTGCTCTTTTGAACTTGTCTCTGTTAATGAACTTTCTTAACAAGGAGATTCTTTTGGTGTGTTCTGATAATGTCTGTCACACACGCGTGCTTAGGTGGTCAGACAGTGAGTACAACAGATTCCTCAACCAGCAACAGGGAGAGCGTGAAATCAGAAGATGGGGATGATGAAGAACCTCCCTACAGAGGACCCTTCTGTGGAAGAGCCAGGGTTCACACTGATTTTACTCCAAGTCCTTATGATACAGACTCTCTGAAGCTCAAGGTACCAGCTGTGTTTGTTTTTAAGTGAGCATATGTTTATTTAGGCAAAGCTCTTACTTGAGGAATTTTTTGTGAGAGCTGTACAATTCTTTCTCTTCCGATGAGGTTATGTGTGGGTTTCTTAAGCTTCTTAATTTGTCTTTTTCTGCTGCATTAAAGAGTCGCAC
>PPHD01015431.1:0-16105 GCA_002909625.1 Bambusicola thoracicus | reverse complement strand
CCAGCAGGCAAATGCCTGGAATTTCTTAGAAATATTATGCTAACCTATATTTAAAACAAAGAGCAAACAAGCACACACACACACACACACACACACAAATCACCACTATTTTTCATCTAAGTGTCTAAGACAACAGGTATCAAGCTTCTTGTGATTTAACTGTGTCTGGGCATGAAGGTTGCTTTGGCTGTTTTCAGATGATATGTAGCTAGTTAACTTCTAGGCTAATTCTTTATTTTATTATTATTATTATTTTTTCCTTCTGATTAAAGAAGTTCCAGTTAAGTATGTGTATAGAATGCTCTGAAGCTTTAAAAAGCAACCACTGTGAAATGTTCTTCTTGCTTAGATTCAGGAGAGGAAAAATAAATCAGATACTTTGTCTTAATAGTGATGTCAAGCTTAGCCTTAACTTCAAGACATTTCTTGTCCCCATTACTCATATTTGAAGGCTGTTTTAGAGCATCAGTACATAGTCAGAAATTTCTACCTGGAACACCAGTAGCAGTTTACACCTATTTTGTGCACACTAATATTGCCTTTTAGCTTAAATAGGTATCCTAAAGGGAAAGGACTTCCTCCCCAATACTTCTGTAGAGTGTGACTCTACCCACATACAGACTTTGTTGTTCTGGGTGGAACTTGCTAAGTTCCAGACTCCTCTTACAAGGGAGTAGGGGTCATGTTTTTATTCCTTATCCATACTTGTTTTGGTTCTTAACTTATGGAATCAGCACTGTACATGGTCTTTCTGATGCGGTCTCAACAGAAACTAAAAGCTAATATATGTGTGTTCTGCACATGCAGCAACAGTTGATACACAGCTATGCTTGTCTATGAAAAAAAAAAGAAAAAAAGGAAAGCTCTGAAAGTTATGCAGAACTCTCTAAGGACGTGGATTTCCTCAGCAGCCTGTGAAGGCTCATTAGGGGAGAAGAAAGGCTTCATGGCAGCACTCCCTCTTTCTGTCAGATCTCTGTGCTGACGTGCAGGAGGATGTGTCCTGAATGTTTAATGCAGAAATGGTGTATAACTCTTACAGTGCACCAGGCTAAAAAAGTCAAAGCATACTAGAACATTTGTGTAGGGCTATGTGAATGCTTGAATACAATCACTGCATATTTCTACCTACATTTTAATATAAACATGTTTCTCTCAATATGAGTTCCTGCTTGTGTGTTTGTAGAACACCAAAACTAATCTGATGCCACACGGGATGGACGATCCAGTCTCCTACACTCAATGCTATGCAAGAACCAGTAACTTTAAAAAATAATAATAATTAAAAAAAAAAAGGTGAACACATTTCTAGTAATCCACTAAAAAATATGCAGTGCTCTACATACTAAGATTTGAAAGAGAAAAATTCCTTCCTGACTTCTGACAACTTAGTTTATACCCGACAAGAATAAGATTTAATTACTGTTATCTTTATTATCCTTAAATTAGCATGTGCAGTAACTGCAGATATTATTATCAGTCATAAAATTAGTCAGCCACAACATTTAGGTAAAGCGCCCAAAGCACTGTTTTCCATACTCCTAGGACAGTTAAGAATGCTTTTCTTTTATTTATTCTAAATTCTTTGGACCTAAGTTTTATTGGTGTGAATTCCATGCTTTCCTGATAAGGGACATAAAAGTTGTGATTGGTTTTTCAGACATAGCCTATGGAAACATTTTATCTTGTTTTTGAACTGTTTGTACTGATTTTATTCACTTTGTGTCCACACAGAAACATCTTTTGCTCACGTAAAACTGCAATTAACTTCAGGGTTTTGTCAAATTGGGTCAAAGTCATACGAACTGCCTCTCCACAGCTACGGAGAGCTGTGAATTATACAGCTACGGCCATGGCTGTCTCAGCTGCTTCTTGAACTTTGAGTCTAAACCTCTCCCCTATGCAACTTTCTTATATTCCTTCTTTTTCTTCTTAAAATTGTTTCCTGATACAGTATTCAACGCACCCACCTCCAAACCCCCTCCCCCCCCAAAAAAAAAACCCAACAAACTACAGCACAGCTTACTACGCATCATTTTCTAACTTTTTTTCTGCAACTTTCAGTAAATACATCAAAAATGTGCTTTGTTCTTCCTTTTGTGTTCTGCCCTGTGATCCTTCCGCTATGAAATTCAGATTTTACCAAACTCCTTTGCAAGGTACAACCTTTTAATTACGGGCTTTTCTTTGTGAAAGAAGCCTCGGTCTTTTTATGAGAACATCTAGTGAATTATTACAATCAGATTTGAACAGCAGGCTGAGGAAGGAATGCTGAAAAACACCACAAAGGTTTTCTTTCTGCCTTTTTGGGAGTTTTTCTTTTGTGTGTGTTTTGGTTTTTGGGTTTTTTTTTTTTTTTTTTTTTTTTGAAAGGAAAGCAAAGTTAACATACATCAGAGAAGAGCAGAAACGCATAATATTTCTGGAAACAATTAAAGTTTGCTTTATAAAAAAGTAAGCAGGGGAAATGTTATTGTAGGAGAAAATATTTTCTGCCAGATGTTTGGTTTCTGGCACCGACTCTCATGTACACGCAAGATTTAGAAGAACTTTCCCCTAAATACCATGGAAGTTACAGTAGATGAAAAGAAGAAGAAAACAACAACAGCAAACAAAACAACAACAACAAAACCACCAGAACTACAAATATACTGTGATGTCAAATTCATCAGAGTGTTTTGAAGTTAATTGCTTATAAGGGTTCTGAAAGTTCAGACATTTGGGTTAATTTCACTTTCTTCCTTACAGGTCCATGTGTGGTTCTGGCTCTAAGATAGGCTGTGGCTGAGGCAGAGCTGTTCTGGGAACACTTAGGGATCACATAGAAGTTGACCTCGAGCCAATGATTTTGTGCAATTAAATTGAGCGAAGTAAAGCAAGACAATGATTTACTGAACTATAACTGGCTGCCACAGAAGAGCTGTCTCATGAATTCTGCTTTTCCTCTGCTAAGGATCTATGAAGGATGTTGCATACATATCTAAATTCTGGGCAGTTAATCCACGCGATTGCAGGATTGGCCAACCTACCTTGCAGTCACTTCTTCGGTATTTCTGCTTGTGCACACTTGTGTTTTTCTACAGATTAAGGCTTCCTGTTTCAAAAGACAGTGGGAAACAGCTGTAAAGATAACCAGGGACTTTAATAGTCGTGCTAGAATAAGATTTTAGAACTGTTTTTGCAATTTACTCATCATAAAATGGCTGTAAGTGGTACATCTGATTAAATGATCAATAACTGCACAGTAACAGCTTCCCACTGTTTCCTTTCCAATGTTCGTATTTGATGTTGTCTCCAGAAAGATGGTCATAAAGCATAGGCAGGAAGATACCTACCAGGAAAATCGATTAGAATGTAAACTACTCCAAGAGAAACTCCCCAGATCTCACTACTTTTTTGCATTGCAGTATTACTTGTAAGATACATTCTGCAAAAGCTGCTGAATTGCTGCTTCGCTTATTGCAAGCATTCTTTTAATTCTGCAGATTAAATACACTGTTACGAAACATGGGAAATATGAGAAAGTGCTTTGTTATTATACAAATGTGAATTGGATCAGGAAAGAACATTCCCCTGAGAAGCATCACCTCCAAAATGCAGGGGAAAAAGAGACAAAACAACCCAACAACAACTCAGAATGAGTGATGATTAACAGAGCTCTCTGATGTGCTGTTCTTTAAAACTTAAAGATGTAGAGCCGTCGGAGACAGAATATCGAATATCAGTAGGCAGAGCAGCGGGAAACTTTTTCCACTGGATGAAAGGGATAAAAAGAAGAAAAACAAGTCCTGGCCTCTCACTGCTCTAACTGCTGACTAAGCTCCCGATATACCCAAAGCCAACTGTAATGAATACCAGGGAAAATAGTATCTTCTAAACAGTGAACAAAGAAACAAACAAAAAGCCCCGCAACTAAGGTAGAAGCTTAAAGTCAACGTAAAAACGTAAATCTCAAGTAACATCGATGCAGAAGATAGGTGGATCGCAGAATGGGAGCAGAAGTTTGCAGTTGCAACCTGCCTGTGAAAGATGATCTGCGGCGCTCCGGGCTAACGGCAGCCTGTGCGGCTTGGGGCTGGAAGCCTTGCTGGCATAGAAATGCAAAATTCCAGTGTGTGGAGAAGAACCAGAGGCATTGCTCCTCTCCAGCGGTGCTTTGGAGAGAGTGGGGTGAGGCCGGAATGAATATTCGTTCCTTTTCACATGTTAAAAGTTCTGCTGATTGGAACGAACCAGAAAATTTGTCACATTTTCAAGGGTAAAGACTGCGGAGTTAAACCTGTCGTGCCAGCTAAAATACTTTGAGGCAAGACAAGAAAGAAACAATTCAGGAGAGCTGGCGATGATTAGGAATGTGCTTGTTTATCTGGAAGTGAGGTTTCCGGTTCTCTTTCAAGGTGACTTGCTAAAACTCAGAATGCTGCTTGTGAGACGCGATGTCCTCCCAGTAGCAACTTCTGTTACACTTCTCCTTGCTGCTCACCCTCCTGCCTGCTGCTGGTTGTCTGATCTGGCAGCAACCGGGTGAGCCGTCCTCCTCTCCAGTCCTCTCTGCTGCTGTGGTTGAGCTCTGCAGCCCTACGGAGCAGAGCATAGGCTTCCTCGGAAGTTGGCTGTGTACACTTGGTAAATCTTTTGTAGCTTCATTCCTTGCTTTTCCCAGCGCAAACATGTAGCTTTATTGTTTCTAAACTTGAGACATCATGTTCCAAGCTCCCCCTTACCAAAGACATAAACAAAGCTGACTAACTTGATGATACGCCACGCATAACAGCAGATACAGATAGGGAAGTTCGTAAAAGGTATTTAGAACCTGTGATTAAATATCAGCCCATTCTGAGGTGCTCTTACATCTGCTGTACTTCTTTGGTGAGCCCCCTAAGGAGTAAAAGCCATCTGTAAGTTTCTAATATATGATACTAAAAACCAAAAATCTTCAGGACTTCTAAAAGCATGTTAAGGTGGTGGTCTACAGCCTGTAGTTTCAGAATAAAAATTTGAGTCAGCCTCTGTGAAAGTCGCGTTTGTTTTCCTAGGTGCATGAATGGTCCTTTGCGGTCCCCTTGGCCAGGGCCTCACCTCCATCAGCCTCTGTGCAGGCCTTCGGTGCCGGGCCCTGGGTGCCCCCATTGCCTCCAGGCAGCTGCCAGCCCCTGCCGCCCCCCACCAGATGACAGAGCTGGAATTTGCACCCTCATTGGTGGGGTGAAGGCAGTGAGAGAGCAGAACTGTGAACTTTAATCAAAGTACACGTGACTGTACAGATGTATCAGTACCTGTTCTGCTTCATTTGGCTCCCAGTGAGGTAAATGGTTGTTTTCCTGGTGACTGCGATGGGCGCTGAAATTGACTGTGCAAAGTTCTACTCCTTACACGTAACTGATTTCAACCAGACTGTGCTAGTCCTAAATGCGTTGGCGTGCAACAGATGAAAACTGCTACAAAGGAGAAGTCCAGAAGCAGAAAGGAATCTGGGAAAAAGCTGAGACAGCGAAAAGCAAACACAAAGAAGCACCACAGACTAATTTTGGGTGCTGATGCTTGTTCCCTGGAAGCAGTGTTTCCAAATCCATTAAGAATCCATTCAAACATACATTATATGCTTCCAATCTACTAGAAAAACTTGTTGGGGGATCAACATAAATGCAAAAGAAGCAAAGTCTGAAGAGGAGACACTAAATTAGATTACAGAATCTGATTTTATTCCAGAGTAATTGGGATTATGTACCATTCAAAAATGAAGAGAACTCTTCCTTTTACCCACTTGAGAAGTGGTAAAAATAAGAAGAGGTAAGTAAAGAGATTAAAAGAAAAAGGGTACTTCATAGACAGCAAGAAACTAGAAGAAAGATTATCTCTCTTTCAGTAAGAAATAGATGATTTTTTGTATAATCTATTCAGTATTTCCCAAAGTTATAGGTTTTCAAGCTATGTTTGATATTTAAAATCCCAGTGAAATTCTAAAGCCCCTCCTGCAGTCGTGCAGGGAGGACAGACACAAAGTCTGATCACTTCAGACTTAATCCTGTAGGAAATACCCTATAAACCAGGATGGAAGTAAGGCTTAAGAGAAATGATACAAAGAGAGAAACACAGACACAAAATGAAATTAAAATAAAATATATATTCAGCTTGGAATCTAGCAGATAGGTACCTAGATGTGCAAGCCATTAGAAACCTTACAGAAAGGATGCGATGGTGTTGCCCCAGAGTCCTGTTTATCCTCCAACTTGACGCAAGGGAGCTACACAAGAGTGACAACACAGCAGTATTTCTGCACAATTCCTATGATTCTTTGATCCTTGACTTCTTGAAACTGCCATCAAGAAGGTCACTGAGAACAATGCCAGTTTATTAATTTCTTCTCTCACTGACACAGAATGACCAAAAATGACAAAAACTTCCTGTTCTTTGCTTTCTTTTCTCTCTCTCTGTGTTCTTCTTTTTCCTTGTGTGTGTCTTTTTGTTTCTTTATTATTGATTCTGCTGGAATTGGCAGTCATTTATATTTGATAATGCATTCTTGGTCTCTCAAGACAAATCTGTAGACATTTTTTGAAATTGTTTTAATTTACTTCACCTAACTCCCACACATCCTCTTTATGCTATTATGCTGATTTGAGATGAGAGAAAACAATGGCATTTTTTATAGTACCTTAAAAATAAGAATAAGGTATTCCATGCTTCTTTTGTAAGCTATCACAGTATTTAAATGCACATTTGATACTGTCTTGGTTCACAGAGAATTCCTTTGTGCAAAGTTTCAAATTACCAACATTTCTAACTTTTCCTTTGAGGAGGATGTTTGGTTAGTCAGTACAAAGTTAGAACAGCTTACATTTTCTCAAATACATAAAAGCCACTAAACTCCTTTTATATTGCTTCAGATGAATTTATTCTTGCATGTGAGGCATCATAAATACACCCAGGTAGACTCGGTTTGGATACTTATAAAATATCTGTATTTGTTGCCTTTGAGAAAAGCATCACAACATGGTAAACCATTGGGTGTGTGTACAGCTCAAGTTTATATCGACTAACTTTTAATTACTCTTCAAATTTTAAAATACAGATTTTCCTATTAAAATAAACCCATAGTCCGGCCTCAATTATGATTTTGTGCTGCTTTATCTAACCTATACTTCTTACTACAGTATGAAGGTTTTCTCTTTTTATATCCAAAGAATATAATGTTTGTGTAGTTTACCCCCACAGGCACTGAGAAATCACAGAAGCTCTTGCTGAGCAGCTCACTGTGATTTAACTTCAGCAAATATTTGGCCCTACTGATTTTAGCAGGCTTTGTCTCTTCAAATGACTGGGAACAATTTAAATGTATTTCAGTGTTTTTCTTAGTTGAGGCCAGGTTTCCTGCAGGATGTGTGACTGGTAACTATCCACAGTGATTCAGCCTGCGGGTCACAGACTCAGAGCCAAGGAAGAATAGAAGGAAGACATGTGTGCGCTCATCTGAAGCAGCCTTGGAGGTAACAAAGCCTATTTCCACAGATATCCAGACTTCCACTAGGAACTTCTAAGGTTTCCAGGTGAAACCCTGAAAAACTGAAAGAGATGGAAACCAATAAACAATTTCAGAAGAAATCACATCTGTTATAGAGATTAGATTATGCCCAGCATAACTCTCATAATGGAAAAAGAAAAAAACAGGACTAAGATAGCCAGGACCTGAGTTATCATGTAGAATGTGTCAGGTGTGTGTCACTAATTGGCAGGCTACTAGAAAATTAAGTCATAAAACTGCAACAAGCACTGAAGGTTTTACTCTATCAAAATACTCTTTCAAAATACGCTTGAAAAAGCTATAATTCATTACTCTGCCAAGCAACTTACACAAGAGAAGAGTTTTTTTACCATATAAATAGCATATTAAGCTGTAACTATCTTAGAGAAATTTATAAACTGTCAAGATTTTTATAAAATGATATATTTGAAGCTAGTATTCACCAAGATTAAAATGAAATGCTTACAGAATACAATAAACATATGATAGAACTATCAACTTTATGTGTTGAGAGTTGATGCTGGTAAATCGATACAGATGCTAGGGCAGTAGGCACTTTAAAAATCAATATAATAAATAAATAAATATGAGTTGAATTTCACTTTAACACTGTGTGTGCAGAGATGTACTTCATCTTGATGCAAATAATACATGCTGGATAACCACCAGAGATGACATTCTTTAAAGCACCGAAGAAATGATATGATCAAAGGACTGGACTGGAACTCAAAAACTACTTCCAGGCCCACTGAGTGACTGATCTAATGGAAAGTTTAACCTTCTTATGATTCAGTTTTTCCATCTGTAAGATAAGGACAGTATAAGAACAGTATCTGGAAACTCTTCAATAAGCAAACCATCATCAAAATTAATTATGGCTAGAAATGGCACAGTTTTGACCGATAGTCATGTTTATGTACTGAGTTCTCCCGAAGCAATTATTGAATTATTGGGTTTGAAAAGCAGCCAGGAGAACTGCATCTGGGAAGTTAAAACTGGTTCCAAGCCTGCTCTTTCTCTTTAAAACTCCTAAAGAGCTTATAGCATATGCAGCGCTGACCTAAATGCAAGGTGAAAAATGTAGAAATAAATGAAATGGCACAACCTGGTTTCTGATTAGCAGAAGATGGAAAAGGAGAATGGCAGAACAATGAGGATAAGCAGCTTACACAGGCTGTAGGTAGCAAATGCCCAGACTGGCTGGTGGAGAGCAGCTTGGGAGGGAATTAATACACCCTGTTTTTTTCAATTCCATGTTGTATACATCTATAATGTCAGCCTTAGGATGGCTTTAGTTTAATATGATGTGTCTGAAAAAATATATGCAGATGTTAAGGGAAAACACATTATTCAATTAACTTCCAAGTAAAGACTTCATGTAATATCAGGCCTTTCTAAGAACAAGTCTGCAGTTGATCTGAAAACTTTGTAAACTCTGAGGATCCCAATGGAGTTCTTAATAATGAATTTCAGTTTGTAGGGTATAGGTGTCAGGAGGAATAAAGAAAAGTAAAAATAGTCTTTTTCTAAAAGAAAAAAATATACCATTAGTGAAAACTTTGAGTAAGATTCCCAGTCTCCAGAAAATGTTTTCTGACATTTAATTTGGACATAGAAAGAATTTGCAGGAAAAAAGATGAAAAGATAAAAGACGAGACAAGGGAATGGGGGTAGTACCTGGCTCTAACTTACCCTGAACTGCTTTAAAATAGAAATGAAAAATACCCCCAGGCACTTTGAGGACATGCAAAAGGGATATACCTTTATATCATGAACTTCAGGTTCTACTTCGTTAATTCCCAAACAATCTAAACACCATGATGGATCCAGCTTCTCCCCTTATGTTTAAAATACATTTACAGCCAATTTCTGGAGATTTAGTCAGATTTTGGCAAATTAGCAAAGCCTCTTGGAGTCAACAACTGAAAGTAATATGGCTTCTGGCAGGAGTAAGTATTATGTTCCGCATCAGTGTGATTGAATCTGTTTTGACCAGGTCATGCGGAAGATGGAGCATTCAACTTCCAACATTTTATTTTAACAAAAATGTCACTTTGCCCTTACTCTGTAAGCAAGTCTTAGTTTATCATCTACCTTACTGTGTGAGCAGAAACAGAGGACACTGTATATCACATCTGATCCGACAGAGTGATATAATGCTACTATGCTAGTACTAGTGCTAATTTATATGACTAAATAATGTGTAAATGATGAAATCTGTAAGTGTGGTTAAAGAAATATTAATTTAATAATAAAAAGAGTTCAAGCTTTCAGCGTTCAAAGAAAAGTGCAGAGGTCTAATAGAAAAAATGGGTAAGGCAGTGTATATAAAAAGATAGATGCAAAATCACAGGAAGGAGTATTACAGAACTTGGAATAGCTTCTTTTAGGGAACAGATTTAAATAAAGGCAAGCCAAAAACATATTATCTCTAGAAATATACCGAAGCTGTAACATTTAAATCTTTATATTTTATGACATTAGTGACTCTAGAAATTTGATATAGACCCCCATATCTTACCCTCTTAGTTCTTGATAGAAAAAAGGCTATTAATACAGAATAACATTTACACTAGTAACACCAATTCATAAACATATTTTCATCTGAAATCAAACAGAGGGAAATTTTGCTTCCTGAACTCTTGCAAAGACAGACTCCTGGCTCTAGAGATTTTAAACATTACAGGAAGGTCTGAATGAAAGTCCAAGTAGAAGAGAATACTAAGATTAATAATAACAAGGAGTGAGAGAAAAGAATATTTAAGAAAGAAAGGAATTATTTTTAGGTTATTGACTATTCCAAATGTTGAATTCTGCTTGAGTGGAGCATTAAACAGGTGAGTGAATGAAGAAGATAGGATAAAGTGACGTGTTCAGTAGCAATAACGGGAATAGAATTGATGGTAACCTCTCTACTTAGGTTACACAAAACCCTTCACTGACAAGACAGCAGTTCTTGGTAAACACAGGATGTCCTCAAGTAGATGGTAGTGCATAACATGGTGGCAGGGTTACTGACGCACTGCAGTTCTGGAGAGGAATGTGTATTAAATTAATGAGAACTGAGACTGTAGAACTAGCCATTTCCCTCACAGACTGGCCATTATTCACCACGTGGATCAGTACAGGTTAGAGGCTGACCTGCTGGAAAGGAGCACTTCAGAGGAGAACCTGAGTGTCCTGGTGGGCAACAGGTTGGTCATGAATCAGTGGCATGCCACTGTGGTCAAGAAGGCCAACGGTATACTGAGGTGCATTAAAACACTTGTGGCCAGCAGGTCAATGGAGGTGATCTTTGTCCTCTACTCTGTCTGGGTGAGGTGACATCTGAAGTACTGCAGCCAGGTCTGGGTTCCTCTGTTAAAAAAGACAGAAATCTTCTAGGTCCAGAGGAGGGTCACAGAGATGAGTAAGGGCTTGGAGAATCTCCTTTCTAAGAAAAGGCTGAGACACCTGAGACTGTTCAGCTTGGAGAAGAAAAGGCTGAGAGAGGACCTTATCACTACTTATAAATATCTAAACTGTGGGACTTAAATGAATGGGGCCAGGCAGTAGTGGGGTGCAGTGACAGAACAGGGGGCAATGGGCACAAACTGTAACACAGGAAGTTCCACAGAAACAAAAAGAAGAAATTTTTTATTGTGCGGGAGACAGAGCACAGGAACGTGTCCAGAGAGGTTGTGGAGTCTCCTCAGAAGATATTCAAGACCCATGTGGACACTTCCATGTATGATCTGCCATAGAAAACCTGCTTTAGCAGGGGGTTGAACTCCATGATCTTCTAAAGATGTCCCTTCCAACCCTTACGATTGTGTGATTCTGTTGTTCATGTTTCTTGGGCTGACTGAATAAACTTGCTTTATGATTGAGGAACTTCTTGAGTTTCCAGTGCTGCGTACACAAGAAGATCTTGGAACGCGATGGCAGGTGCAGGTACTCGTGGGAATATTATGGGTAAATTATGGGTAATATACAAATATTTATTTATAAAAACAGAATCATTGGGCTTTTCTTTTGTTTTATTGGTAACACGCCGTTTTTGGGTATAGCCCGGGCTTTTATTTTGGCTGAAGGGAAGATCTCAAACTGCCTCCTAAAAGCTTGAGAGCAGCATTGTTTCAGAGATAAAAGGGAGAGGAAGAGCACGAGCCGTCTGTACCGCTTATGGGAAGGGCGGACACATAGCGCGGTACTTTCTCAGCGCCCACGGGGACACAAACGACACCGCGATCAACCGGTTGAAACCGCAGGGAGCGGAGCAAGGCGGTGAGCAGGTATGCGCCCGCAGGGAAAAACGAGGGGGTGCGTAAGGGGGGAAAGCCTTACGAAGGCTGGCATAGAAATTACAGGCTAAAAATTAACCGAGGTGGGTAACTCGGAACCCGATTGCGATCAGCCGCTCGACCGGCTGCGGGCTGACCCGCGCCTCGGCCGCATTCCTTCACGCCCCGCTCGGCCGGAGCCGCCCGCCCGCTCGGAGCCTCCCGTCGGCACAGCCTCGCGGGCTGGGCGGGCGCTAAGGGGGTGAGCCGGCCGCAGGCAGGCAGGTGAGGGGCGGCGGAGGGGAGGGCGCCGCAGGCCCCGCCCGCCTAGCCCGCTCTCCCAGGCTGCTCCGCGCCGCAGCCGGGGGAGGTGGAGCCGCTTTATCGAGAGCCCAAGTGGAAATTTCCCCCTCAGTTGCCGGCTCCACCGCGGAGGAGACGCCAGACCGAGCTGTCCGTCCTTGTCGTTCTCGCCCGCAGCCATGTCCAACTACATCCACGTTCCGCCCGGCTCCCCGGAGGTGCCTAAGCTGGACATCACCGTCAGCGAGCGGGAGGGGCCCGGCTGCCGCCAGGGCGCCCTGCAGCTGCTGCGCCGCCTGCGGCCCCACTGGAGACCCGAGGAGGTGACGCTGCAGGTACGGCAGGCCGGGGCCGCGCGGGCGGGCGGGCGGGCTGGGGATGCGGCGTTCTGAGGCTGGGGAGGGAAGGGAAAGGGAAGGAAGGGAAGGGGGGGCGGGCGGCCATTGTGCGGGGGAGAGCCGCCGCGCCGCCGTCCCCTCCCCCTCCTCTCCGCAGGCAGCCCCCTGCGCCGAGCCCCATTCGCTCGGCTGCCTGGCGGCGGGGCGTGGCGGCCGGCAGCATCCCCTGCCCCCTCCTCCGGCTCTCGTTTTCCTCTTCCTCCTTTCGCACCGTGCGCTCTGGAACTTGGCTGCCTCCGCCCTGCTGCCCGCGCGGGGCCGGCGATGGAAGGCAGGGGGAGGTTTGCCCTCGTCGTGTCTTCAGAGCCGGCGGGCTGCGCTTCCCGGCACCCGGGGGGAAGGAGGGCAGCGAGGGGCGGCCGCTGAGGTAACGGCGCCGCGGGCTGAGGCGCTCCTCGGGAGCGATCGGCGGGCGCGCCCCGCGTGTTTGCGTGTAATAAATGTCAATAAAAGCCTCGGGTCGCTGCGTTTTTCCTCCGTGTCAGCGGTATCTCGGTAGGTATCTGCCCCACTAACGGCCTTGCTCGCCTTTCAGCCCTGAAGCCTCGCCTGGTGTAGAGCTAGGTGAGCAATCATTCATATTTATGATGAATCATCTGTGTGAGGATTGGTTGCTTTGTGCTTCTAGAATATACTTCACCTAGCCCTGCTTGCATCTTCACTACATGTGTACAGCTGTGAGAAACAGCGGCTCACGTACTTCCTGCACCCAGCTGGGCACTTTGCGCCATGCCCTTCAACTCTGTGACCCAGCAGTTACAGCGTGCAGTGGTTTCAGATTTGGTGAAGTTACCCATTTCCAGAGAATTATTTCTCTTCGAACTGCTGTAGTGAAACTGAGCACTCCATGGTGATAACACACAAATTGACTTGAATGTTTTGAAGTTCTGTGATGGTAGAAATTTGACTTGGGCAGTCCAGTTAACATGGAATCAAAGGTAACGTTTCCAGGTAATTTCCTTGAGGGCTACAGCCTTAAGTGAAGCACAGTCCCAGCACAGGTAGGACGTCTTTCTTTAGGGAGGTATTTTTTATATCTTGATGTACAGTGAAAATAGCTTTACAGTGTGAAGAAGGGCACTGAACAGAGCCCTGCTCATGATTTTTGTTCTAGTTCAGCGATGAGGACACTTCCCAGCAAAATGTTCTTCTTTCTTTCTTGCACCCTGAGAAAGGAAACTTTTTTGTTTTAATTTATGTAGGATGGCCCTAACCTTTTTGGAAAGTTCTAGTATGCACGTTTTTTGCATATGCTAAACCTACAAAAACATGCAGAACCCAACCCCACTTCCTTCCTCCACTACCCAGTTTGAAAGAAGGAGCAGTGAGCAGAATAAAAAGCCCCTGGTACCATTGGCATAGAACACAGCATGACTGTGCCATAGTAAAGTGATGGGCTGCTATGTTTCAGTGTTTGTATGGTAAAAAAAAAAAAAAGTCCAATTCTTGCTTCAACTAAGTTACTTTGAAACTGAAACTTTTTTACTAACTTTTCTTTCTTTTTTTCCTTTTCCTTCTGTTAGCTGAACAAGAGCATCCTGCCCACAAAGCTCTACACTAGCCTTTTAGTTTCACTCGTTAGTCCATTTTTAAACTTTATGTAACGAGCAAGAATGTTTGTGGTTACACATGTGTCGCATATAGTTATATGCTGAAATAAAAGGTAACTACCTTTGCTCCAAGGATGGAGCAAACAAAAGGTCTGTCCAGCATTCCGCTTGTTAGAACGGCTGTGTATTTAGGAGGGAGGTGAAACTGAGAATCATGTATTGCGTGGAAAATATGCTTGACTAATCTGAAACAGCAGCATCACAGCAAAGCAGACAAAAAACATTGATAGATGGAGCTTCCTCTGGGCTGTGCTGCTAACTGCCTTTGCTCTAAGTCATTCTGAGGGCAAAAAGACAACTAGGAAGTTGCAGAGTCTGGGGTTTGACTTAAAAAGGTAACTAACTTTTCTTGTTTTTAAGTAAATAAATAAAAAATGTACCATTCTGTGTCAGACAGCTTAGTCAGCAACACAGTTCTGGGACAGCATAGCTGAAACATCTTTGTTTAATCTGTTCTTTAAGATTTGTAAGTAAATCATGAATATTTAAAATGATTTAATCTTTTTTTTATATTGTAGCATAGCACACAAGTGAGGGGGCAGAGGATGAAAATCTCAACAGTGCTTAAACTAGTATTATTGCTTCATGTTTAAAGTTCTGGAATCTGCACTTGTTGCCAGCTGCTTATTGAATCACAGGCAGTTTATTGTAATGTAACTCCTCAGTGTCCAGTTACACGTGAATGCTATCACCACAATACAGCTTAGATACTCAGGCTCTTATATTTTGGTAAGGAAAATCCAAGCTTTCCTGTCTGAACACTGACCTTCATGTGTTTTGTCTGTGCAGTTGTCACTAAAGGATGTGCGAGGAGCTGCCTAGAACTAAGTATTTTCTTGAAGTTCTTGCAATTGACTTCTTCTGCTTTATGATTGCAGGGGGCTTTGTCATTAAAACAAGTATGTGCCTTTTGCACTAGTAGCTTTTGATTTTTATGACATGTGATTTTAGTAATAAAATCATAGGGTAGTTCAAGTTGGAAGGGATCTCTGGAGGCTTCAAGCTCCTGCTGAACGCTTACAGCTTGCTGAATCCAGAAATTGGTTATAATGAATTACAGGGAATGATGTGTTTGGATTTCATAAACGAAAACACCTTTCAAAACTCAGACGCTGTTCTGGATTAGTGAAAGTGAGCATGCCAATTTTTATATCCTTGCCAGTTTGTTCTAAGTTGTAGAGAGAACTGTGATTACATTCAGCTCTATGGCCTTAAAGAGGTTGTGAAAATGCGATCACAGTTTACAATTTTTTTTTCTCATCTCATGGAGATGAAATTTTGTTTTTGAAGAAGAATCAGTTTTCAGTTATAATATGGGAAAACCAGTGACCACTGCCATAAGCACAGACTTGGGGTTGTTTTATTCCATGACCTATTAAAGATCTTTTAGGTCAGGTCATAAAGAGGGATCAGTAGGCTAATACGTGATTACCTCTTTGTAGTGTAATGCTATGGAATGGGGAATACAATCTTTATTTCTTCCCATTTTGAAGTGATCTTTATAAAGGGTGCCCGATCTTACTCTTGAAGAGCCTTAGTATTAATTTAGACACTGGGTATTTGCATAGCATGAGACGTGCCAAAAATTCAGCAGCCAGATTGGAGTGTCTAAAATAATTAAAATTACATGTAGCACATGATGCTCATCCTTCCCTTTATGAGGAATCCATCCTTTATGAGGAAAGACTAAGTGAACTGGGTCTGTTTAGCCTTGAGAGAAGAAGGCTGAGGAGGGATTTGATCCAGGTTTATAAATGCTTGAGGTGTGGGGGCCATAGTGGCGAGGCTGGACTCTTTTCAGTAGTGCATGGGGACAGGACAAGGGGAAACGGCCAGAAACTGGAGCACAGGAAGTTCCGCATGAATGTGCGCAAGAACTTCTTTATGGTGAGGATGACGGAGCACTGGAACAGGCTGCCCAGGGGGGTTGTGGAGTCTCCTTCTCTGGAGACATTCAAGACCCGCCTGGATGCCTACCTGTGTGACCTGGTATAGGGAACCTGCTTTGGC
>PPHD01015430.1:0-16105 GCA_002909625.1 Bambusicola thoracicus | reverse complement strand
AAACAGCGGCAACAATCTGAGGAGAAACAAACTAATTTACTAAATATAGTATCGGAATGTAAGATAACACACTATCATACAATATAAATCAAAAATAATTGAGAGAAAGATTGTCTGAGAGCCAAAGGCCTTACGCTAATACTGAAACCTTGCGAGCAGTCGGGAGCAGCAGCGAACAGCAGCAGTCTGGCAGCGAGAGAAAGATGAGAAGGGGCTGAATCAGATGCACCCTTATATCTGTTCCCCTGAGCAGGAATGATAACAGTACTCAAAAAGGCTCTTGGGGAACGAAAAGGCTCTTGGGGAACGTAGTTCTTCTCTTCCAGATACCCGGAATCAAAGCACTTGCTCCCAGTACACTGGATGATGTTGTGATGTGGAATTCTGATAACCAAAAATCATATAACCATGACATTATGTTGTCTAGTTGGCATACTTAAAAGCATTTCCGGTCTTGACTTTTAACTTTTTAAAAGCTTTTTGTTATTGGCAGATCAGAGCCTAAGAAAGGCCTCCGGTACTTGCAACAAAATTTGGCAGACATTTAGTAAAGAAAATGTTCAGAATGTTTTCTAGGGCAAGGCACAAACCTCATCCTCAATGAACATGAAAAAAATTGTTATTTCTTTCTATAGGGCTGGATACAAGAAGAGAGATGGAAACAGAATTTACATAAGCTTAGAAAAATTGAGCTATTTGTATGTCTTTAAATATGTCTCCGTTTGACAAAAAAAATAAGTAAAAACTTTCAATTTTACTGTAGCTCTGCAGAACAGATATTTGCTTACTTCATTAACTAACTGATGCATGCAGGCAAACTGCAACCAGAGCATCGCTGGAATCTTTTCTTATGGTGAATGTACAATTTTCAGCTATGTGTAAGTACTGTAAAAATCATGTTTTTTCTCCAGGCTTCTAGATGAGCCTTTATATGAAGCCATACTCATCTTTCACCTTTATATACTTCTTAAGAACTCCAAGACTGGCATGACCATTATAGAGTCAGTTATCTTAGAGAGTCTTTGCTTTGGCAGCAGAGGACAAGCTCTTACAGCACTCAAGTGAAAGCTTAACTTGAAATACATAAAGCAAGCTAGAACCACGCTGGTGTAATTTATATTTACTTTAGGATGGTTGATAGGAAATTTTAGTAAAAAGTGGATTTCCAATTTTTATATGCAGTAAAAAGCTATTTGGGCCCCTGCTAACGAGGTGGTAGACCAACCTTATCTACTCTTCAGTATCTAGAAGAATGAAACAGTTAGGTGTTAGCTCAGATAGGGACAACAAGGATTTACTAACTTACTGGTGAGATTTTCCTTCAAACTAACATTTGATGAAATAAAGATGAAAATCATGTGGAAAACATTTTGTGTTTAAAAAATTGAATTTGATGTAATGATGGACATTTCAATGAAACAAAAATTAGTAGCATCACTGCAATGAAGAGGTGAAAAATATTATGTTAGTTGTGTCCTGATATGATGCTATTTCTAATGGGAAAAAAAAAATCCTAAGAATATCTACATTGTTTAAAGACATTGCATTTGCCATGAAATGTGAGTTCATACTAGGAGCTAAGAGAAACCTGATCTTTTATGCTCATTAGAAAATGTTATAGAAAAATCATCAGCGTCTTATAGACTATCTGATGTAATTCTTTATTACTGCTCTCAAGCAGGCAAGGATTTAAGCTGTATGTTATGTTTCTGAATGGCATAATTAAATTTCCCTTCTGTTCTGCAAATTTCTTTTGCTTCTTTTCTCTGGTGGTTTATGCCTAAAGGCACTAAGTTTACTGTGGACAGACTGTAGATAATATGTGAAGCTTAAGATATTGTTTACCTTTTTGCTAAAAGCTGCGTAGTTGCTGCTTGAAAAATATGCCACATGCACAAATCACTCTGAAAATAAATGTTAAGGTGCTATGATGTAAAACGTATTTATGCTTCTTGCTTTTCCTTTTTAGTCTTCTATGATTCACAGCATGTTGTACAGAGATCTACTGACTATATTTCATTCTTCATAAGTAATGCATCACAGTCATTCTTACACCATATGGGGAAAGCTTTGGGGGCTTTTTTGATATTTTGTATAGTTTCATTAGAGTAGGTTATCTTTTACATTCTAATCTTAAATGTGTTTTCTTACATTCTTTCATTTCTGCTTACTAGTGCAATTAAGACAGTCTGATAAGCTGAGTGAGCATTTCCAGCTTATTCTCTCATGTGTAAGAGCTCTTTTAATGTTAAAGAATTTGGATGACCTTATGACTTTAATTTCCAGAATGGAGCAAAAGGTTAAATGGGCACGGATTCTGTGTCGTGCATGGATACAGGAGCAGATGAACTGGGATCTGCATAAGCTAAGGACTCTATGTTTTGTTTCCTCTTAACTCTTTTACTATCCGTACTTCCCAGTATAAGCCATTTTTCCTTGTCAGAAGTGTTTTTTTTTCCCTACAGAGCTATTTACCAATGGCAGCAAACACCTGTTTCCAAGACAGCAGTTTTCAGATTTCAAATTTCTTAACATTCTTTAAAGATGTAGAGTTGTGTATCCCAAAAATTAGAATATCATCCAAGAGCCATTTTTTGCAATCTGTGAAAATTAAGCATCAAGAAAAATAATGCACAAAAAATAGCAATAAAATAAATAATGTGTTTCAGTTGTCTTATGCTTCATAAGGTATGTTTTACCTCTTAAGCAGAAACAATATACTGAGTCTTCTCGGCGCTGGCAGCAGCTGGTAAGACAGGCGTATGTATGTAAGCAGCTTGTCGAAGTAAAAGACTTAAAAAAATAAAAATAAAAAAATGTTTAATAAAAAGTGTTTCTAAGTCTAAGCCGGAATGGAAGGCTGATGTCTGCAACCTTCTGTTACACAAACAGCTTGACAAATTTTGTACTACTTGTGCTCTTTCAACATTATACCCAAAAAAAAGTTAAGACTGTGGTCTGCTCATTCAGTGAAGTTCTTTAAACTTGCCATTTTTCTGTGATTGGTGCAACAGTAAGTGGGAAGTATAAACAGGAATGCAGTGTTTCCATGTTCTGAAACAATGTTTTAAAACTGCTTGCAGGAAGAGGTTCCAAAGATGTTCAGAAAAGCTAGTAAACCATAAACACAAATTTATTACCATAAAGTGTAGTGGTGTAGTTCATGGTGTTATTGTTAATCCACGTATCAGAATCATCATGTCAAGACTGCTATTTCTTGCAACTGATAAGAAGTATCCTTGGCATCCTTGTCTTCCTTCACCCTACACTGTCTGCCAGTGAAGCTCAAAGAGGGCATTTCATAATACATGGGATTCCTGCAAAACAGAAATAAAATGGACAGTCTTTCCAGTAACCACTGCATAAGAGCATGAAGGAATACTGTGGTTTCTTTAGAATAAAGCTTTTGTCGTTTTCTTTGTAGCCTGGATATCACCACAGAATCTAGGTCCTCTGTCACTGTATGACTACTTTATGAGGTGGGAAAAGGACGGAACCTCTGAAGAAATGTCACTTCTTACCAGGGAGGAGGTTCTTACCAGGGATGTCTCTTCTTTGACCTTGGGATGAGGTTTTTAGTCAGTCTTCTAATGCAACCAGTAGCCTTCAAAACTATAAAGTGTGCAATAGAAATTTGATCCAGCAGAAATCCACATGCATGTGTCTGTGTTGTAATTAAGACACATCGTAATAACAGAATTCAACTTAAGAGAACATCACAGAGTTTTTTTCACAGACATTTTTGTCATTATATGAATTAGATTTTGCTAGACTTAAAGTGTGTTTTTAAAAATGAGTTTTATGACTCTTAATACATAAAGCCAATGGCATTTCTTAACATAAATGGCATTCCAAAACAAATAATTGTACAGCCATACTTCCCAACAGTTCCCTGTGTTCTAGTTTTTTAAAATGCAATGTGAAATACTCTGACTGTGATTTTTCAGAGGTGCTGAGAGCCTGCTGCCTCTGCTAAGCTCATTTACTACTGCATGTAGTCATGAAAGTTGTCCTACATTAGATACGTGAGCAAGTCTAATGAACATCTGAAGCTTTTGGCAAGGTCTGAGTGCCAGAAATGTTACATCAAATATTGTGAACATCTGAAATAAATAACTAAGATGTACGGAGCATTACGGAGGAATGCAATGCTAAAAAATGTAAGTGTATTTGGCATCTGTATTCCTTTCTCTGCCTTTCAAACTGAACGCAGTTGTGGTTTAATAAAATCTTGCTTACTGATAGACTTGTTTCCCTTTTACTTAATCTTCTGTCGAATTCATCATAATTTTATGTTTGGAGCATCAGCTTGTTGCTGTAGAAATCTCTGGTATCACAAATTCAGTTAGAATTTCACGAGAGGATCAAATATAAGAATAAAACAGGGCTTGAGAAGACAGCAACCATTGTTCAAATAGCAAAGCCCTGGTAATAAGCATCAAGGAGAAAGGATGTACGAAAGGCAATTTGTTATTTAAATCTGTTAGAGGAAAATCCTGAATTTTTTTTCTCTTTCAGCTAAAGAAACATAGAAGTTTTTAGAAGTGTGTATAGAAAACATACAGAAGTGTGTCATAAAATGAAGCTTTCTAAGCTTTTAAACAATCTTATCTACCAAAACAGGACACGAAATGGCCACAGCAGTGAACAAGATGAAGGGAAAAAAGATTTTCTTAATGAGAAGAGTAGGAGAATAAAGTTTCGTTAAGAGGTGGCACATATAGCCTACAGTAATTACTGGGACAGTTAATTAATAATTAATAATTAATTAAGTACTGTTTAAAGATTTATTCAAATGACTGTCATGTTCATGAAACAACTTTTCACTGAGATCATATTTTTCATCTCTTTAGTCATTTTTAGTGTATTTTTCTCAGACTCACATATCTTACTAGATGTATGCTGTGGTCCACCAGATTAGTCAGATACAGTATGTCTAGGAGAAAAAAATACTTACAAAATGCTCAGTGGCACCAAGTGGGCTACTTTTCCATTACCAGTTATAAAGATGTAAGCAGCTGTTACACTGTTATTAATATAAAGCTAGAAACAAAGGTAATAGAACCCTCATCAAGTTTGCTGATGACAGTGTTTCAGTTGAAATGAGAAGGAAGGAATGCAATCCAAATGGCTTTTAAATTGGTCCACGTGAACTTACTGAGGTTCAACAAGGCCAAGTGCAAGGTGTTGCACTGCAATCCCAGAGATGAGTGCAGACTGAGAGAAGAACTTTTTGAGACTAGCCTTGCAGAGAAGGACTTGAAGGTCCTAGTGGAGGAAAAGTTTGATGCAAGCCAGCAGTGTGCTTTTGCGGCCCAAAGGCCAACAGCATCCTGGGCTGCATCAAAGGAGGAGTGGCCAGCAGGGTGAGGGAAGTGATTGTCACCTGCTGCTCTGCTCTCATGAAGCCCCATCTGGAGCATTGCATCCAGGCCTCTGGCCCCCAACAGGAAAAAGATGTGGAGCTGTTGGAGCAAGTCCAGAGGAGGGCAAAGATGATCAGAGGGCTGGAGCACCTCTCCTATGAAAAAATGCTGAGGGAGCTGGGCTTGTTCAGCTTGGAGAAGGCTCTAGGGAGACCTCATTGCAGCCTTCCAGTACCTGAAGGGAATTAATTAATGGGAGGTGGATCAACTTTTTACACAGGCTGATAGTGATAGGACAACGGGGAATGATTTCACACTACAAGAGGAGAGATTTAGGTTAGAAGTTAGGAAGAAATTCTTTACTCAGCTGGTAATGAGGCACTGGCACAGGATACCCAGTGAAGCTGTGGATGCCCATCCCTGGAGGCATTCAAGGCCAAGTTGGATGGGGTTCTGAGCAGCCTGATCTTGTGGGTGGCAACCCTGCCCATGGCAGGATGTTGGAAATGGATGGTTTTTAAGGTTCCTTCCATCCCAGTCAGTACTGTGATTCTATGATTCTATTTAAGATAGAGTATTTTATTCAGAAAAGAAGGAGGTGAAGCGGTACTGCAAGCTTACAAAAATATTTGTCAAAGTCCCACTACACAGCAAGGCATTTACTTTCGTAATTACAATACTAGAGAACCTTATGAGAAGGATAAACATTTAAAAAGATGCTGTTTTTCTGAGCATTTCCCATTGGGTGGCTTAGAATATTTGCCACCATCATGGTTTTTGGATATCCCATTTTATAAGACTCCACCTTTTCTCATAGCATGTGTAGGCAGAAAAGCATCAGAGGACAGGTATCCCATCATGTTACCCAGCTCACTTTCTGGGAAAAAAAAAAAAGCAACAGGAGTGAAGTTATCTTTCTTTGACTGAGAATATTGGCAAACTTTTATGGAGTAACAGATGCCACTGTGCTTACATGAAAGATGGTTCATACCATTATACTTAATAAAAGGTGGAGGAAAGATGTTCTGTAGACCCTTCTCATTCTGTCCACTTTCTAATGTGCAGAGGGACATAATGGAGTATGCACAGATGTTACCTACACAAGGAGACAGGAATGTAGCTGGAGTGTACGGCTAGACCAGAGCAGGTGGAAACCCATTGTTGACATATGACCTGGGAGATCTAAAAAAAAGGAATAGATATCTCCTTGTCTTCTGTTCTGTCTTCTGGGTTAGGCTGTTGCATAAGATTATTTATAAGCCTCTTCTTGTTAAATTTGTAAAATGTTTGAATATGCACCCTGCTTTAGCAACAGCTGCACATCTAAAACCCTAATCCAAAACCCATTGGAATCAATGTAAAGGTCACACTGACTTAAAAAAAAAAAAAATGAGTTGGGACAGGGGGTTAAAAAATAAAGGTTTTTCTTTTAATTAAAATATAATTTTGACAAGGTTATAAAGTTTGGCACTCAGAGGTTGTTTTTAGCTTACCTATTCCATCTGTGTAATAGGAAAGGCTTTATACTTCCTGAGATTAGCTTGTTAGCATCTAATTGGAAGGCAGGCATAAACTTATTTCAGTCAGCACTTCATTAAACGTAGAAGCATTTCTATGTGTGGGATGCAGAATAGATTAGACTCATTTAACTACTGGGAGGCTGCCTTCAGCAGAGAGCTATTCGCTCCAGAGCCACCATTGTTCCTTTTTTTCCATATCTGAAGGGCAAAAGCAAAAAAACTATTTCATATTACAGTCAGATGCTGCTTAAATTTGTTCACCCGCCCACAACGTAAATCGATTTACAATGGCAATAAATGTAACCGTTCAGGCTAAAATTTGCTGTGCTGAATGCCTGCCTCAGGCTTTGGCTAAGTTTGAACTAGAGTGGCCCGGTCCTTTCTAAAGATCAGCCTTGCAGGAAATGCATTGTCTTGGAAAAAAAAAAATTGCTCGCTAGCATTATGTGTCATCTTCATGCCTAGCTACAGAGAATGTGTGGCAGCACAGAAATGCCAGGTTCTAACTTTTCACTTTCAGTGGGAAGTCCTGTAAACTGGATAAGTTACAGTAATTCCATCTTGGAGAGCTGACAGCTCAGAAATGGTCTGCATGAAAACACAGGTATGTTCTGTATAAAAACGGTGCCACATGGTAATACTGAAGCAGTGCCATAGCAGGAGTCAAATTTGTGCAATTATGTATGATTTTTTTTTCTCTGCTTTGTTTAAAACTGCATTTAAGGCTATATTTGTATACTGTTAATTTAACAAACAAAGCAAAATGCTATCATCATACATAGCTGCTTTTTTTTCACCATGAGTGGAACATTGAGCTGTCCTGATTAACAAGTTGTTCATATGGCTGCACAAAATTCTCCCAAGTAATGTGAGTAACATCGTATGAGTCAGATTGGGTCATGTCTCACCAGGAAAGTTAGCCAGACCTTAAAGATAAATGAAGGAAACATCCTTGGCTTTGCGGTGGTAAGAGACACTAAAGATGGAAGAAGGAAAAGAAGGAAAATTAGAGTCTCTATTTATGCTATCCAGACCCACCTCATGGAAATTTTTTTAAGAAGTAAGGTGCAAGATCAATTAATTCTCTGCAGTGCTGAGCTTGTCCTTCATAAATGAATTGTAAGACTTCCCAGGGAATGGGTAGGTGACCTTGTTCTTCCCTTTAGTCTGATTCTCTAAGAAAACCTTGTGTACCAGAATCATATGTAACAGGGTTCCCATGAGGTCAAACAGAAAGAAATAAATGCCATATGATCTCAGCAACTGCAAGACTTATAGTGCAGTGGAGTGAATACTTTTTCATCCTTGCCAAGAAAAATACCAAAAGAGTTTGTAAGATCTGCAATTTTCAGTTCTATTAAGTGGTAGAAGTACAGGAAAGGACTTCCTGTAAAATTAAACTTTCACTTCTGACCTACATACTTGTTTTCTTCTTCCTAATGACAAATTACACAAGTAAAGTGATATTTAGTGCATTTAGTAAAGTGATAGTGCATTTACTAATGCATTTTTTTCCCTTAAATGGTTTCCTAGCATGCTCAGATTCAATTCCCCAGTTATGCCTCAACATTGCTGGGTAAAGTTTCTATTATGCTATAATGCCACCAAATTATTTTGTTTTATTCACTCAGAGGTTTCCAAAGGCTTCCAAAGTAAGCAAGACTTTTTACTTGGCAAATGGAAGGCAAAACAGTGCTTTGGGGAAAGAAAAAAAAAAAAGAGGTGGGGTGAGGGGAAACCCACAAAAAACAGACATGTGGAAAGAAAGGGGAAAAAAAAAAAGCACAGCTGTATTTGAATTTTATGTTAAAGCAGGTAGCTGGAGCTGAATGATTCTTGGGCACTTCTCAAAGATAATATTTTTGTGCATTCAGCTCTCTGAGAAAGCGGAAGATCTCTGCCGCATCTTCAGGTGAATTCACATTTAAAGGTGTTTTGAGTATGTTTCAAAATAAACACAGTAAAATCCTTGTCCTGCTGAACTCAAAGGTTACTGGCCTTATTAGAGCCAGGATTTCACCTTCTCTTATCCTGAAAAATCTTACCTCGATTTTTCTCATTTTAATGAGAATTCTGACTATATCTTCTGCTGCCTCTATCTTCATGCTAAATTAAATGTATTTTTTCATAAGCTTTGTCACTAGGAAGAGGCAATGCAGCTCCAATCCCCTGCGTTTGAAACTAACCAAGTATTTTAACTGCTTTAATCTGAGTACCCAAAGGAGTCTTCTTTTTAGAAAGTTCCAGTTCCTCACCCTGAGAAAGCCATGCTCCTTGTGGGTCAGGTAACAGAAAATGGGTGACAGATGTAATAATTGCAAGGAAAATAAAGATATTAAGTCTAGTCAGACCTATTTTACAGTACCTGGTACTGTACTATTTTACAGTTCTGGTACCATCAGACAGACCAAAGTTATATATAAACTGCATCATGGAAAAGAATAAATGAAAACAAGCAAGTTATATACTACAATATGAACCAGAAATCTGTTAGATGAAGAATTTTTAGATTCTGCTGGAAAATACTGAAAAATACTTTCTCATGCATTGATGCTACACATGCAGTTTAAGTAAGTGGACCTTTTCAACTGTAGTGTCTGTGATTCATTATCTGAAATCAAGCAGGAAAAAAAAGTCTCAGAGAAAAAAAAAAGAGTATTCGAAGGAATTTTCTTAAGAATTACATTTTCCAAAAGTAATTTTTACATATTTCTTTTACTAGAAGTCTACCTAACAAGTTTCAAAAACCTCTTTGTTGTGTGACTTTTTGCATTATAAATGTGAAGTAACACCTCTTACAGCTGTCGAATGTGTGATCGTTTTTTTTCTGTTTGTCTGCATTTTTGAGCTAAATCAAGTTCCTAGTTAGATATGAATGCAAATTGTGGTCCAACGAGATAAAGTTCTTTCATAAGAGAATTTGGTCTCCTTCGTAATATTATACTTAGTGTTATGCAATAAAATAATAGTAGTATAACTTGACATTTCAAAATGGAATTGATTAGGTGATGAAGTCATTAATTAGGTAGGAATCTGATATAGGTCAAGACAGCAACTCTAAAAGATAATGAAAATAATTTATAAGTGAAATAACCCCTTCAAGAAGTGTGAAAATTATAGATGTAGTTTTTAAATAAAGTGGTATTTCAGAAAGCACTCATGGAGCAGAAGTAGCTAACCACTGCCTGACATTTTCATGCATTATTAGGGAACAGTAAGTTTTTGCCAGTGGCTGAAGACAGACCCAGAGTGAATTTTATATGTTAGACAAGAAAACATCATCCAGTTGTGTAAAACTGCAAGCTTTTATTTGTAACTGTGGTGATAAGCTGTAGTAAATAAAAGATTTGATGAAATGGGAGGCAGAGAGGAATAAAAATAAAATGTTTGAAACATTAATATCTATAGTGAAAGCCAGATTGGAAATCACAACACAGCTCTCTTACTCCTTCTTAGTAAGGAGTGGGAAAATGGCTTCCTCATCTATGTACCTGTGACCCCTGCAGTGTATCTGCTTCGCTGTAATGTTGTCAATGGCCAATCCACTTATAGCTGAGCCCGTACTGTTTCAGATTTCTGTTAGTGGGGAAAGAAAGAATGGTTTGCATAGCTATAAGTACATGAGTTCCTTGATTTTTATCTAAACACTGATTCTTTGATAGTATTCATAGGACATTAATCTTACAAGCATTATTCCCAAGTATATTGCAAATACTGGCTGATTTTTATATACAGTGACTTCTAAAGAAGAGGACGTTTGTTAAGGAGATGAGTAACTAGGACTGAGACAGATTACAGAAGTGCACAAAGGTACAGCTACCTGAGCTTCATGGGACGGACTATTTGTCCCCTTTCCCAGGAAAATAACAACCTAGCAGACCCTTGTCTAAGCTTCTCTTAAATTTCCAACAGTATAGACTTCACACACTTGGAAAATGGTCAGGTCAAGTGCCTCTTAACCTTTCCTGTAGGTTTTTCTGAATGTACAGTACTAGTTTTTATTGTTGTTTAAGCTTCTTAATTCTCATCCCTCTAGAATAGACAGGAAATAAATATCTTATTCTCTGTTATTACATTTTATGTACTTGAAGATTCTTCTGTGTTCCCCTCCCAAATTTGGTCTTATGTTCATTCAGTCAAACTCCTTTTTTCCAATCTTTTGATCCTCAGTATGATAACCATCTTTTCATGTCCCTATAATGAATTCTCTCCATTCTCTCAATTTTGCTTAACGCTGTTCTTGAAGGTGGCATAAAAAGAATCAAAGATTCATAGAATCCTTAGAGTTGGGAGGGACCTTTAAAAGTCATCCAGCCCAACTCCCCTGAAATGAACAGGGGCATGCACAGCTAGTTCAGATTGCTCAGAGTCCAGCCAAGGCTGGCCTTGAACGTCTCCAGGGACAGGACTTCCACCGCTTCTCTGGGAAAACTGTTCCAGTGCCTCACAACCCTCACTGAAAAAGACTTTTTCCTTATATCCAATCTATATCTCCCCTTTCAGTTTGAAATTATTTCTCCTTGTTCTGTCACCACAAACCCTGCTAAAGAGTGTCCCCTTCTTTCTTGTAGCTCCCATTTAGATACTGAAATGCCGCTATCAAGTCTCCACAGAGCCTTCTCTTCTCCAGGCCAAACAGCCCCAGCTCCCTTAGCCTGTTTTCCTGGGAGAGGTCTTCCATTCCATGGATCATTTTTGTGGCTCTCCTCTGGGCACGGTCCAACAGGTCTATCTCTCTCCTGTACTGAGGACTCCACATCTGAACACAGTACTCCATGTGAGGCCTTACCAGTGCAGAGTAGAGGGGTGGGATCACCACCCTCAACTTGCTGGCCATACAATTTTAACAGTTTTTTAGCTTTAATGGTAATATAGGTAAAGCTAGGAACAGGCTCCTGCAAAATCCCATTTGCTCTAACTTTTGTTTAACAATAAAAAACACCCAGCTCACCACAAAATATCATCATTTTTGCATCCTTATTTCATGTTGATCACAGTCTCCTAGCCCACTGTGCATCTCTGATGTCAGAGAGAAGACCCTTGCAGGATGTAGAATGTCAGTTTCTTCTTCCCTGCCTGAAGGCCCATCCCCATGTAACAGAGTAAGATAGCTTGGTGCGTTCATGGTGAATCCATGTTTTTTGTTCATTGTTTGTTCACTGATTTTCAAACATTTACAAAAAGTGCATTTATTTATTCCAGAGTTTTTAACACAAAATTTCTCTTTTCCCCCTCCTGTTTTTTAAAGAGAAATATATATATTTTTCCCCCATATCATTGCCCCACTTCTCAAGAATTACTGCTGCAGTATCAGCGATAGCTTTGGGTGATAGTAAGAACTATACAAAAAGAAAAAAATCTTAGAATCCAAGGCTGAAATTCTTCGGTCTCTGCCAATTTGAGTGCATCCAGCTCACAAAAGTTTTTCTGTTCTGTTTTGATATTGTCTTGGCCGTATGCTTATGTTACCATTGTTAGTGAGTGACAATCCCAAAACATTAAACTCTTAAACTTTCTCTGTTATCAATCATTAACTCATCCTTTCTACCCTGCAACAGAGCAGCAATTTCCCTCTCAGTCATATACTGCTGCGGTGCATAACCCCCCTTGTTCTGTTGATATGTAACTCATTTTCTACCTCAGATACATGCTTACTTAGACTGAACTTAGTTTCCACTAAGCAAATTCCACCATTAAGCAAATTGCTCACTTCCTATATTCCCCATCTTCTACTTTGTGTCCTTAGTATCATTGCTTTGCCAGTTCTTCTTAATATTTTATCCTCTGACTTGTTGTCCTGCTCTCTGAAAAGAAAAATCAGAGCTGTTTTCAAGTCATTTTTTTATAAAGGAGGTCAGCCCTGTCATTTCACTGTGATTCACAGACTCAGCACTCTCAGATTTCTCAAACTCGTGGGTTAGAATCAAATTGTTAACAACTTTCAGTGTTTACATACGTCACTCTCTTCTTTAAAAAACTGTTATCAACTCTTTGTAAGAACTTGCTGAGTAGTCTTCATACCATTCCGTACTTTCCCAAAAGTCGCACCAAATTTCTGCAGAATTTTGTCTCTTTTAACTACAGAGCATCTTTCTTTCGTAAAATCCCAAGAAAGAAAATCAAATCACTTCAATTCACATATACATTCCCTGATTTAACATGCAACCTCATGCAATTTTTTTTATTATTTTTTTATTATTATTTTTGAGAGAGAGTTAATACTAGAAATCTTTGGAACTACTACTGCTTGTTCCATACTTCTATCAGCCCTTTGCGTCGTATGTTAAGGAAACTCAAGTAAGAAAGCTGTTGCCATGCATTAAAGACACTGAGGGTGTTTGGGCTTGCTTCCTTCTTGAGTCATTTTGTATATGAAAGAGAAAGTCCAGGGCAAAGTTTACCAAACAAAATCCTGAGAGCTCTGTATATCACAATGGCAATCACCACAGCATGAGACAGAGCATGTGGTACATTCTGCATTCTTAGGTTGGATCCACATGCTTTAATAGCGGCTTAGGAAACTAGACCAGTTGGTTTTGCTAGCAGCTTATGCCTTACTTTGTAATTTGCACAATGAAAATAATGAGATGATAAATCCTGTGATTATTTTCTTAACACAGGTTATGTCATATTTTCAGTAAGGCATGACTTTAACCTGGGATCTGAAAGACTTATCTGTGAGCAGAACCCTCTAATTAAAATGTGCTCTTGTTTATAATGTACTCTCAATATTCCATAAATCTTTAGCTGATGATTGAAATGTTTTTGATAATACATGCTACTTTATCTAGTTTTCTTTTTCACTAGAAAAATCTGTGAAACAGAAGGAATGAGACTTTCTCTTAAAAATTGTGGGAACACATAAAATATACAGTACACTTCCTGCTGTAGAAGGCTATTTATTACTCTAAATACTTGTGCAATATTTGGCAAATGATCAAAACTAGTTTTTCCTGATGTGTTTACAATATTCTAAATTAAAAGTGAAGCCCATTTTCAAGCGGCATTTGTTATACAAACTGGAATGTTTCACTCATTCTGCATGTGGTTGTACTTTTTGCTTGATGGGTAAGCTCCAAATGCTAAGTACAAAGTTTGTGTGAAAGTTTTTGTGGGAATTTGAATTGCCATCTAGCAGTTTTTCTTGTAAGAAGAACCAAAGAAGTCTTTTCCTCTAATGTAGGGTTGTTTTTTTTTTCTATGACTGTGTGTTTACTTTACTTTCTGCTTGATGCTGTACTTAACCAGCTACACTGGGAGCAATTCTTTTAATATCATTGTGTGTTCTGTTGCTCTCTAATCCATTTTAATGTTCTTTCCCATAATCTTGGAGTGGTAAAACGGTCACAGATGAGCAGAAGAATTTCTATAGAGAATGCTTCAGAAATGTACTAAGGCATAAATTTAGTAGAAGTTTTGAACAGACACCGTATTCTGGATGAAACTCTGAAGAAGTAGCTTTCAGTGCTACAGACGTGTAAGTGTTACAAAAATTCCTCAGCACCATATGCAAAATACTTTCTTTTCAGTTCAGGTTCAAAACCTGTTATACAAACCGTTTATTAATTACCACTGTTGTCCTAAGAGTTTTTGACAAGCTTTGAAGGAAAACTATGTCAGTATGTAACCGTAGCTTTTGAGTCTATTTCACCATCACGTGTACTCAAAACTCATGAAATGCTTAGCATGTTGCACAGGAAAAATGTGCTTGGTTCATATTTCATGTTATAAATAGATAGACAAACATGTACGCTGTATCATTTCCAAGAAAAACACTTAATATTCCTGTAACCTTTCTCTCTTCTCATATCTCAGATTTAGTAATCTCTTTACAGAGTTGCAGACTGTCCTTGGACTTTCAGTCATCCTTGAATTTAAATAAAAATTATTGGTATCTACAGTTTTATTTCTTTTTTTTTTTTTCTTTATCTAAGCGATTTAATAGCTGTGAATGGTCTTGAATGATACTGAAATGAGAAAATCTGCTGCAGTACAGGATAAATCACTGTTTGACATACACAGGCAACTGCCCCGTGGGTATTTTAGCTTCAAGTGACTCAGGGATACTTGAAGAACAAAGTGTGTGGGTTTTTTTCTGAGCTGAATTGTCTTGTGACCCAATCCTTTCTTACTTTTCTAAGGAAAATATTTTGCTTACTTGTTTAAAGGCATTAAGCGGCAACCAAAGTTTTTTGGAGGTGGTGGTTGTTTCTTTTTCCTACGAAGTACTTGCAACAATTAACTACAGTTTTCAGGAAAAAAAAAGCAGTTTCAAACACAGTAGAAAAAAATGTTTAACCAGAGCTGAGATTGACAATCTAGGAAAATAATACTGAAAACCAGTTGTTACACCATGCTCTGAAAAGAAAGACGTCTACAATAAATAACAAGCATGGCCTGAGCTATCAAACTACAGTTACACAACCGAGAATGCCCTGGCTGTTGTTGATTTGCCTTTTTATATTCTTCCCATTGCCAGTGTCTCTATTACTGTGCACAAAAAGATTCTTCCATAACAAAATGAAGTCTTTACTGAAGACTGTATTTCATTTCCTTCATCTGTTGTAGATGTAAATAAAATGTTGCCAGAAAAGAATATGCCAAATCGTAATTGAAGAGCCACAGTAAGGCAGTAGAATTGAAATTAGGTCATTTCACAGGACTTGTGAAAAAAATATAGATAGAAGTCTTCCTGTCTATACAAGAATAAGCCATAATATTCAAACTAACTTAAATCCTTCAAACATGCAGAGTCCCATACCTGGGGAGAAACAGCCCCAGGCACCAGGATATACTGGGAGCCACTCAGCTGGGAAGCAGCTCCACAGAAGTGAATCTGGGGGTTCTGGTAAGAATGAAACTGAACATGAGTCAGCAGTGTGCTCTTATCACTGAGAAGGGCAATGGTATTCTGGACTGCATTAGGCAAAGTATGGCCAGCAGGTCAAGAGACGTGATCTTTCTCCTTCCTCAGCACTGCTGAGGCCAAATTTGGAGGGCTGCATCTATATACAAGCTCCCCCACTACAAGAGAGGTGTTGACATACTGGAAAGAGTCCAGCAAAGGGCCACAGAGATGAGGAGGGGGACTGGACCAACTCCTCTGTCAAATGGCGGAGACTGCTGGGACTGCTCAGCATGGAGAAGAGGCTCAGGGGGATCTCATCAATGTTCAGAGATTCCCTTTCCTCTTCCCTTCTTCCTTCTTCCACTTCCTCC
>PPHD01015429.1:0-14449 GCA_002909625.1 Bambusicola thoracicus | reverse complement strand
TGGAGCGATGATGTTCATGATCACTGACTCCATTCTTAGTTGGCATTCTATTTTTTATTTTTTTTTAACTTTTCCTGAGTGAAATTCCATCTATATATATCATCTCCTTACAAAGGACCGTACAGAGAAAAAAAAAAAAAAGAATTAGCAAAGATCCTAATGACAGGATTAGCCAATGGGTTATATCATCTGTTGATACATGAGATAAATAAACAAACTTCTTCATTTACAGGTAAAATGCCAGGAAAATAACAATGGCAGTTCTGAGGAGAGGTGCAGAGACTACAATCTGTCCTGTGCAATCACTGTTGGCTCGCTTCGTGGGGACAGAAATTTGTCACATAAGCAATATGTTTCTCAGCTAGATGAGTGTAGTGGTGCTGGTCCTGTAATGGCAGAAAAACCTATCCCACAGGGTTCAGAAATAAACCAGAGCAGCTAGTTGTCTGAAAAACCCCAGGGAAGAAAGAGAAATCAGTCTCATCTTTGTTTTCTATTGCAGAAGTTAAAAGTTGAAGCAACCTGAATTCCAGCAGCAGAAGGCTAATATCTTTGATCCTCCGTGTTCTTCAGCCATGGCAAAGGAATTCTCAGACAAGCTCGGGACAATTCACATAGGAACAGATACGTTATCTAAGTAAAATAACTGGGCTATTTTATAGGCACAGAATCCATGGTAAAGATGTTGATAAGGCTGCTTGGAAATTGCATTTTCTAGAGCTAATGCAAGACTATAACACCAACTATCAATATGCTTGTTATATAAGCTCTAAGCTTCTTACAGGTCCAGTCTTGAAATCATAGAAAATGTATACAGATGATGCTGCTCATGAAGAAACAAAAATCTATTAAAACACCTCCAGTGCATCAATAAAAGGTAGATATTATTTTATTTTCCCTGTGGTTCATGTGCCCTTTAGCAATGGCATCTATTGCCGAGCTTGTTATCCTGGGCTCTATTTAGGGTTCCTGGAAATCATCACACTATAGGGCCATAAGTCACTGTCCCCAGTACTGACTCTTACAGCTGATGGTGAAAAGAGCTCAGGGCTGCCATGTTGGAAGCCAGATGTGGTGGATTTTAAACCCTTATTTTCTCCTGCTGCTGTTATTACAATCACGAGCCCAGATGAATAAGGTGCCTCTACCCTCATCATTCACTGCATGCACCACTTTATAACCATTCATAACTTCTTCTTACAGTGCTGGAAAGAAATTTGAGTTTTGACTGTTGCTAAGAAGAGATGTGGCTGTGTACATTGCCCGGGTCCTCTCCAAGTGACAACTCACAGGAAGGGGAAAAGAGGCATCATTTAGAAGTTGGACTAGATGACCTCCAGAGGTCCATTCCAACCTCAACCATTCCACATTTCTGTGATTAGAAGAGATTTTATCTATCCACTTTGCTGTGGTTCTTATTCGGGTGGCTTCTGAGGAAGCATTCTCTCCAGGTTTGTCCCACCTGGAACATGTTGAAACACCACAAGCATAGAGATGCAAGTTGCCAAAATCCCAATGGTCAAAAAAATGGCAGGTTCAGCTGCAGTTTATGGAAACAGGCATAATTGTTAGGGTTCAGAGCTGGCACTGAGCAGAGGAACTGGCTTCCAACTCAGGAGGTCACTCAAACTTTGGGTTTGGACTGTCCAGTTTTCTCTGAGAAATCATGTCCAAACGCTTCTGTGTGGTGCCAAAACCAGAAAATATGTAAGTCTCCTCACTGTAAAAAATTGAACAATTATTACAGGATCTGGATAATCTCCACATGCACACAGTAGAAGAAGTTAAGGGAAAGTTTTGTTGAAAAGAGGAAATTTTGTCTCATTAAATTTGGTGGCAAAAAAATGCCAAATTCAAGCATGATTTCACCCTATGTTATACTCTTGCCATTGTGTAGATTTTTGGTTATAGATAAGGATCAGCCAGGGTTTATAACTAAGTTTATTTTGTAGTAAGTCTGTAGCAGCAATTAAAGTTCCAAAACAGTTTTCACATACCAGTAATTTAAAGAAAAGTACATCTCTGAAGATGTAATTTTCCATTTTAATCTCCATCCAAAGATATTCTTTAACTTTGGGCAAATTCCTGTCAAACAGTTTGAGTTATAATTGTATGAAAAAAGATACTTTGCCAGATGTAAGAGAAAGATGACTGCTGACTTTTTTATTTCTTTTCTACAAGATAACCCATGAGAGCTGACCTCTGAAGAACAGTGTATAAGTAACCACTCAGGAACGTGTTCATAAATGGACTGGAAAAGTAAAGTGGAAAAAAAGCTTAAATTATTAAGCCTGAATGTTGGATAATAAGAGTGAACAGTAGAAAAATGGCAATTAGATATTTAAATTCTTTTTGATTCTCAGCCTTCTGCCTGAACCATACCTGAGACAGTAAAGCTAGTACATATGGAACAGATATCAGAGCATGGGTTATTTCAACTTCCAGTGCAATAATTATGGCTATATTCAGTATCACAAATCTCAGAATTGCATCAAGCAACTTTAAAAAATAAATTAATTATCCTATCACAAGGCAAACTTGGAAGAAAGTAATTATTCTTTATATGGAATAGTTCTCAGTAAAGAATTAATTTACTGATTTAGTAATGTAGAATTGGATTACTTAACGTACAAATTCTCCCAGGAATAGAGTCCTGGGGCACCCTGAGGAGAGTGACTGAATAACTGGAGACCTTAACATGTAGAGGTCTTTGCAGGGTGCTCAGTGTATTGAGTAAAAGAAACCATTAATCCAAGCTACCATCTAGCTGTGTTTGCCATCTTGACTACTCATCACAAAAATTTCAGACTTGTTCAGAACAAAAAAATACAGATGTAATTCCCCACAAGTCCCCAGAGGTGTTATTCAGTATGGTTAGTTATATATGGAAGATACATCAACATTTCCTTGATGCCTGACAGCACAAAATCCTCAAATAAGTAGCTACAATATTTGGTCTTATTGTGAAATTTTTATAATGTGCCATACAATTCTTAATATCTACAACATATGCAAACTAATATCAATTTTCTTACACTAGCACAGAAAGTACGCCTCTAAGATCCAGTTAATGATATCAAGGCACACTGATATTTTATTTTCTGACTTTATCCATATTAAGAACAAAATAAACTGAGATTTTTATTCCTCCTTACACCTGTAGAAGTAATTCTATATGAGGCCTGAATGAAGATATGATAATGGATCATCTTAGTAGCAATGTATCACTATGAATATGCGTTTGTTTTTCACGAGAAGGATTTTTTAGGATCAGGGGGATAGCACTAGTTCTTAAAAGTAGACTAAAATTAAAGCTTCTGAGGCCCAGGTGGAGGCATTAAGAAACTAAAATACCTGAGTTGAGGAAACCCCCAGCTTTGTGATCATGGTTAGACCTTCCATCCGTAACACTAGATATAGAAGGAAAAATACAACAATCAGTATTGCTGTGGCTCCTGGAAAAGCTGAAAGTGTGGGTACCAGTTATTTACTGGACAGCATGAAACCACAAAATAAATTTAACAGTTCGGAGCCCTGATCCTTCTCATTTATGTTTCTGTTTTGCACTGTCCTTAGAAAAAGCACAAGTCTAAAAAAAGCCAAGGATATAATACCCTTATTTCCACCATCTACTTAGCCTTTGATAGAAGTTTTCTTATTGATTTCAATAACTTGAGCTGCATAGAATCAATCCTGATATGCTTTGCTTTATTGAGACTACTCCCAACCTTGAAGTTAAGCATTAAGGCTCAGATTCTCATGGGTATCTACGTGTTTAATTATTTTCCCACATCAGAACTAGCAGATAAAGATGTGTTCCAAATTCTTGGCCATAAGGGCATGACAGTTCCTAGACACTTGTTTCTGAACCAGGCAGCCTGCCAGGTGGAAGGCTTATTTGCCTCAAAACTTCAAGAATCCAGTGCGTCAGGCTGGCACAACGAACTGGTCACTAAATTCAGATCACGTAATACATACAAGCACGGTGTTTTCCTTTTGGTGTTGAAAACTACTGGAATGTAATACAACGTTTGAAAAAATATCTCTGCTAGTGTGCTACATTCTCTCTTTATGCCAACAGTGAGAATTCCACACTAAAAGCGAACTAATTATCTAAAAAAAAGAAAAAAAGCAGCCATCCTCATGAAGAATCTGATTTCAGAGAGTGATGGGAAATACTCTTTTTCATGTGCGACCTGAAAGCTATTTCTCTTTGCACAGTTTACTTTTGGCCTTCCTCAGTCCTAGCAGAGGATTTAAATAAGTTGCCTTCCCTTTTTGGCTCTTTAAATACGTTGCTTAATTCCATCAACAGAGGTCACTGCCGCTCTTTTCCTCTTTGGTGAAAGCAAGCTTTTTCCAGAGATAAAACAGAACAACTAATGCTCTCTTCTAGCAGAGTTTTGGTTTACCCTTTAGAGACTGGTTTGAGAAAATTCATGCATAATTTTGTGAGGTTGAAATCCAAATAAAAGCAACAATAGTAATAATTGATAGGAAAATATTGAAATGATCCTTGGAACTTAACGTAATTTATGCAGTTTTTATTACAGTGATATTTTGAGCTTTCTCACTACATTTCTCTTTCTTTCCATTTTGTGGTATGACCAGCAGTCATATCTGCTCTGCAGCTCTTTGTAAGTCAGGATCAAACATTTTTGCACCAGGGAAGAATAAGAGAAAAGTTTATGAAAGGGTACCTTTAAATTGCTAAGTTTTGGTTAACAAATTTGTCAGCAGTCATCACTTTCATCTAAACCTACGTTTGCATAATTAAGAAAATGATGAAGAAATATTTGGCAACATCTATCATTAAGCGGAATTCAAGCCAAAGGATCCATGTGAGCTAGCAGTAATGTGAGACTTGCAGTTTTCTACTGCAAAATCCATTACAGTAGATTGAGCCAAAAATGCCAGCAGACAAAGCTCCTTCAGAACTAGAGAGAATATAGGAGTTGTACACAGTGAGACACTATTAAAAATATGCAGTACCATTTTATGTGTATAAGCAGAAATACCTCAGTTTACTGATCAGGAAAATAAAATTCATCTCAGAACCAAAGCAATCACAATGCCTACTTTTGAAAAGGTGATTTTCCTTCATAGTTGTCAGAATTGCTTAAAGGATCAGGACAGTGGATTTCCATTTCAGACAGATGTGTTTAGATGTTCACCATGAAGATATCTACCAGCAGGGTAGGTATCTGAGCTCCAATCGGATCTGATGGAGTCTAAATTGTATGCCAGACCATTGCAAAGCAGCCATCCACGTTTGTTCAAGGGATGTGAGCCACTGGCTGCCTTGACCTGATGCCCATGGACTCCAGCCCCAGGGGTGCAGTCCAGCTGCCATAAGGCTGCCTCAAGTCCATCTCTGTCCTCCAGCTGCTGATCCAATGAGCAGAAGGCTCCTGGAGTTCCCGTCCGAAATCTAGCATCTCTCATAGCTTGATTCACATCTGAATGACATAGCCCTGAGTGCCTTTATCTCTATTTTAGATGTGAGAAAACTGACACATAGAAAGCTGAAGAGATTTGTCCTAGTTCTAACACAAACCAAATACCTACAGCCTCTGTACCTTACTCAACAAAAGTAGAGAAGGAGAAATTTCTGAAAGTTTCTGATTCAGCTTCAAAGGAAAAAAGTGTGTGTTCCATAATATATTTACCTCTTTACAAATCTCTTTAGTGCTTTTTGTTGCTCTGGAAAACATGCAGAGTATATATAGCTTTTTGGAAAAGGGCTACGATGGGAAAAATAACTGAAGAATTTTATTTTCTTTACATTACATATATTTTAAATATGACCAAATTTTATGGTGGTTTTTTTTTAGGGTGCTAAACGTTTTTAAACAGCAGATCTTGATGCCTGTCTTCAGGAGGTGCACAATGTCACTTCTGTGCAGATTGTTTCTCTTTTGTGTATGTGTGTGTGGAAAGAGCTGAAGGAACAGTACCAGCTTGTTCCTTTGTTCCTTTCTGTCAATTTCAGTCACCTGAAGCCTAAGTGAAGTAAAGGCAGACACAGCGTCAAGGGAGCAGAGTCTCATGTTTGGTTCCTGGCACTGTTCCTGTGTGAGATACACCCACAGCTCATTTGTTTTGTGCAAGTTTCTCTTTCTCCACCTTTTTCATGGGCTTTTAACACTGGCAAAATTCTTAAGATGTTGTCCCTCTGAGCTATCTGCGGTTTGTGTGCACGCAGACCTGGAAGACACTGTGCAAGTATTCTCAGTATTCATCATATAAAATTGAGGTTGAATATATTTGGGCAGCTGGTTTCTGTTTGCACTTTTTTCCTCACCCAGCACAAGCTTCCGTGATGGAAAAAAGATCCTTAAGAAAGACATGAATAAAGCTCGCTAGAGGGCTAGAAGTTTTATTCCAAGATCCTAAGGAAGAAAAAAAAAAAGAGCTCTTTTATTTTGATATTTGCATATAACTTACTATTTTCACTCCTTATCACTGCTGATAATACAGTAATGTAAGGAACAAACAGTGTTCAACCCAGTGTCTACTAGCAAGTCCAAAATAGTACTCGAGGTACATGCTAGCAAAAAAAAACAACACAGTTTGATTTCAGGCTTCTTGAGGCCGTGGCACAGCTGCCCAGATAAGCTGTGGTGCCCCATCCCTGGAGGCACTCAAGGCCAAATTGGATGGGCCCCTGGGTAGCCTGAGCTGTTGGGGGAGTCAGCCCTGCCTATAGCAGGGGTTTGGGGCTGGGTGGGCTGTGAGATACCTTCCAACCCAAACCGTTCTGTGATTCTACAATTCATGACTATTTTGTAGTTAGCAGAATAAGTTTCTGATGGGAAGGTATTGTGCAGATGTCTAGTGACCCAACCATGTTTGCAGATGTGGATGACTGATACCTAGTGCCCTCTGCTCAATGTGGCTCACTTCTTTTCACCTCTCTTGCTCCCACAAGGACAGTGTGAAAGAAGTCATGGCTGATGTTCAGTTTGAATATCTACTACTGACCAGCTGTCCTCAAGTGGCACAGTTGCCATTTCCCAAAGAAAAAGTAGTCTGAAAATCTGAGTTTGGCACTGAGACTATGTCTCATTTCATATGATCGAAAGGTAGCAGCAAATCCCATTGTTCCAGGAGAAAGGATAGGCTAGGAATAAACAAGAACTATTGTTAACCATGAAAGTTCACTCATGAAACCAAAGCAGGAAAGAAAAAAAGAGTTTCACTTGTGGGTAGCATTAAGAGAGATTATCAAAAGGAAATAAATTAGGTAACTTAGTCCAGTATATTTCCAGTCGTCCTAACTGAGAGTATTACTCATGTTACCGTGACACCTTAAATTTTAAGGTGAGTTTGATAAAACAATAAACGTAATTGTCCTACCTAAAAAGCAAACAAAATATAAAGATAGGGTAATCTGTTTTTCCACTCTTAATGTTTGAGTTTGATTCATATACGTAGACAGAAAATTGGAAAAGGAGGCTGTAAAGAAAGGAAGCTTAGAAACATTTCACAGACTTTCCAGAGTCTCACACATGCAGTTAAATAGCAGTTTCTCTTTCAGATATGACAATTAAAAGGTTCTAAAGGCAACAGGAAAAACCCTGAAAATGCTGACATTCAGTACCCACATACCAGCAAGAAAATAAAAATCACCATTATGTTCATCATCTCTGACTTAAAGGTCAATAAATTTATCAACAGCAATTTGATGATTTAATATTAGATATCACTTGTCCTCTAACTACCTCACTCATAAATATGGATTAAGCTATTGTTCGCATGCTGAAAATGATCACAGCTACTTCTTCTCTACAAGTATCCATCCTGAAACCTTGGCCAACTTTTCTGAATCCCATCAAACCTAAGTACTGCTCTAAGTACATCCTAACTTAGTCTATCTTTCAGTTTGCCTCTTGCTAGGTTGATACGCGTGGCACTTTTCTGCCGGTCCCACAGATTGCTGCATCCAAAGCTCTTGCTCTTGTCTGGACACTCATTATTTTCTATCTATTACTGTTTTCCTTCTCTGTCCTTGATGGTAACATTCCTACTTCACGTACTTCAGCTTCAAGCCATGCTGTGAGGCCAATTGTTCCATCTCCTTCTGTATTCCTTCACTGATGTCTTCCCCTAGTGTGAAGCCTGAATCTCGTGTGAGTCCTTCCATGGCATCCTTCTCACTCCTGCTGGTTGGCATTACTATTCAGACAGCACTTTGCTTCCATGGTTGCTGTACAGACAATGGCAGCCTGGATTTCACAGGTGCAGAAATTTCCAGTGGGCACTGCTTTCCATGAAAGAGAGAACACAGCAGTGTCTTCTTGCAGTGCACTCTGTCAAACAACAGCTCTGAAAATTGAGAGGTCCTTATTCTATCTGCTGTCATACCTTGATTGCCCATGCTCTCCTTTCTGTTGTTTCTTTGGTTGTAGGCTCTCTAAGGGAGAGATTCTCCTTTTACTACAAATTGCTACTTGCCTAGGATATTAGTTGAGGAGTAAGAACTACAGGAGGAATAGCAGCATCCAACAGTAATCATGCCATGTAGTAAATATGAAAGTATTGCCACTTCCTGGAAGTTGTGAATGCCACGTCTCTGGAGGCATTCAAGGCCAGGCTAGATGTGGCTCTGGGCAGCCTGGTCTAGTGGTTGGCAACCCTGCACATAGCAGGGGGGTTGAAACTCGATGATCGTTGTGGTCCTTTTCAACCCAGGCCATTCTGTGATTCTGTGATTGCTCATAATGTAATAGTGACCTTGGAAACTCACTTGCTCCTTCTCTAGTATTCTGTTTGACTGTTGTTGCTTTTACTTTTAAAATATTTTCCCACTTTCTCCTTATTTTCTTATTTTTTTCTGTTAGTTAGCAACTTCTCTTCCAGTGTATCTTATATTTTCTCTCTTATGTTGAAGGTGTGAGTTATTCATTATTGTTATTCCTTCCTGAAGCTCACTTTTTCAGTATTATCCTTCTGCCCAAAGGAAACAGTCTAACTCCCTGTGTTTCTGTTTCTTCTATGGACTTTTAATACTGATTCTTCACCTGGGCATGACTTTCCTGTGCCAATTCACCTTAAATCACAGTGCAATTTAAATTCCTGGGTAAACAGTAGCTCTGTACCAGTCTGAAAAGGAGACCTTGAAGTGACTTACACATTTCCAGGATGTGGCCCAGGTGGTGTTTAGGAATGGCCCCACACATGAGGATTTACAAACCAGCAGAGGGTCTAAACTCCTGCCCTAGAACACTTTAATTTTCTCTACAGACCAGGTCTGAGAGTCTACAGACACAGTATAAGTTACCTGTAATGAAACATTACTGCAGTTATTGCCATTTAAAACAGAAGTAATATGATTCTTCAAGGAGAATTCCTTTTCCACAAGTATGAAATAACCATGAAAATGAATAAACAGTGCAACTTTATACATTGGAACATATTTTGTATAGGTATCTGCAGCATGGTCTGTTGGCTAATGGCCAACAGGCCCATTATCTGCAACTAATGGCGCAGAAAGAAATTTTCTTCCAGAACTACTTTCTCACTGCTAGGAAAGCAAATTAAAAATAGGCTTTACATGTCTGGGGACCAGACAGCAAAAGCTGAGGGAGAGCTCTGTTAACTGCTGAATGCTCTAAGGCTTTACACTTTCTGAAGATCTGGCTCACTGATTTCCTAAGAGGAAAGATTAGGAAATGAACCAAAGTGGGAGATGCAGCTCCTGCTATGTACTAGCCTTATTTATATTTTAGAAAGACTTGATTATTTTTCTCCAGTTCTAATATAAATGGTCATTGGAAATTGAATGCTTTGCTCCCTACTTATAATGGGTAACTATAAAAATGCTCCACAACTTTTATTACATTCAGTAACAAATCTGGGAGTCAGTTTTAAGCATGTCTTCCAAAAATACCCTCACCAAATTTAACATATTTGCTCATGATCCATGTCTAGTCCTATTCCATGCTACGGTCCCATTCACCTTCCTCATCTCACACACAGTTTGTACCTCTTCAGTTTCTCCAGACAAACTGTTCATTAAATCTTCTTAAGAAGAAATGCTGAATTTGCAGCACACAGTAATTCCTGTTTAATCTCTCTCTTCCCTTAGAAGACAGGATAGTATCCTCTCCTCACTGTTCTCTCAGAGTACCACTTTCTGTCCATCACTATCCTCAGTGTTTGCCTCTAATCACATCACTCACTGCTGGTTTTGGAGATCCCACCTCCTTCTGACCCCGTGATGCAGAAGCAGATCCCATCTCTCCATTCTCCCTTCCATGCACCTACATCAGCTGTGCAACCACTCACCTAATTTTATCCTCAGTTAAATTTCATATTGCGACTGGGTATCCCACAGAAAATCAAGTCTTAAATTGCACTATGATTACTCTTTTTCTTCCTTAAAATAATGTTTTCATTGAGATTCGTTATATGACAGTATAATTTCCTGTAGGATTGAGATCTGGGATAAAGTTTTTGTTTAAAGATTATATGGAACACATACTCGGTAAGCAGGGTTTATTTGTTGATTTTCAGATACAGAACCATGTTTGTTTGTAAGTACAAAAGACAAAGCTTACCCTTTCATAAAGGGAAGTCAGATAATTTATCTGGCACAACGAGGAAATGCAAACAGAACTTAAGATTCAGAAAACAGTATAGTTTCAATACAGATGATTCATTATGATCTGCTAAATATAAAAAGAAAAAAAAACCTTCAAATATGAGAAAAAAAGAGAGCTTTTATTTTTTCTTTCTCCAGTAATGCCTTCCAAATTTGTCAGTTTAGATGTTACCTCTGCTGAATCAGAAATCCATTGTAAGAAATGTGATGAAGCCATAACTTACTCTTCAAAGATCTTTTGGACAAGTGCTTAACAGTAAGATCTTCCCCCAGAATCAGAAAGGCGTCACTGTCATCACTATCTCTTATCTTTCTGCTTCCTGCAGTACATTTACAGATCTCATGTTGGATAGCTAAGCAAGCTTTGAGTAGAAGAGAGAAACTTGAAGAAAGTGACCAAACTTGGTGCATTTCTCAGCTGCAGATTTTAGTGCAGCTGTAAGGGTGAGTTTATGGACTTCTGGACTCAAATTATTCTTTTGTTTTAAAATCTGCTCACCTACAGTTTTACAACACTGGTGATGCCTCTTCCGTTTTGCAGAAAGGAGCTCAGTCAGAGGCACTAGGTGACCAGTGTTTTTGATTGGCAGTTTAGACTTCAACTAATATTTCCCAGGCCCACAGCTTCTTGCTCCCCTTGTCCTTACCATTAGGGAGATCTGCTGTTGAAATTAGTGCATGAGTGCATGGAGTCAGCTGAAAAAGATGTTCAGTGGGAGAGCTGGGAGGCCAGAGGCTCAAGTGAAGGTGCCCCTGGTCATTTCTGCCTATTTAGCAAACGTTTCTCTGTGCAACATACAGTCAAACATCCTTTCTCTTGAGAATTAGAAAGGATTTCTATTCTTTCCTAAAGGGGAGCTACAGGAAAGAAGGGCACAGACTCTTTAGCAGGGTCTATTGTGACAGGAAAAAGGGAAATTGTTTCAAACTTAAAGAGGAAAGATTTAGGTTGGATATAAGGAAAAAATCTCTTACAGTGAGGGTAGTAAGGCACAGGAACAGGTTGCCCAGAGAGGTGGTGGATGCCCTGTCCCTGGAGACATTCAAGTCCAGGACAGACCAGTCCCTGGGCAGTGTTAGCTACTTGTGGATATCCCTGTTCATTGCAGGGGAGTTTGATTAGATGACCTTTAATGGTCCCTTTCAACTCTGAGGATTCTATGCTTCTACAGTCCGAAAATCCTGGCAGCAAAACACAGAGCCTTTATTTCATGCTAGTCAGCAGGATACAAAGTCAGACTAGACTCTTTTCCTTTTTGTCCAACTCTTGTTTCCCACCTAAGGTGCAGATCCAGCTTCAGTGCAAAGAGTAGGGATTTGGGCACCCTCAGCATGGTGGGAGTGAGAGATGGAGGTTAGCGTCTCCATGACAAAAACCTCTACCTCGCTAGACTAGAGCTATAAGCACTGGTCTATTGTCTATTCTGCACATCCTTGCTGTCTCATATTTGAAAAATATGAGCTTTGTGTATGTCTCCAAACAGCACCCCTCCCAGAAGAGTTCTCTCTGGATTTGTTAGCACTAGGATGCCTCCTTTCTTCATCTAAAAATGTTTTAGGTGGGTGATGCCTTGTCAATGAAGTTGCAGGAATCCTAGACCATCCTATAACTCACTTCAGGCACTTTTCCAAAGCCAAAATCTGAGATGCTGGTGGATACCCAAGAGCTTAAAATGACCACTAAATAATTATTTTCATTTATGTACCCATCTAGGCATCTTCAGTGGTATTTAGGTGCCCTAAAAATGCCTTTTTCCCCATTCTTACTTCAAACATCTCAGCTACTCTGAGGTTCAACTTTCCTAGAGCTTTGAAGTTACCAATCTGGGCACCCATGTCTTAACCACATCCTTATCACCTGTGATTCTTTCCCCTGGATTTAATCCATAGTTTAGAACAGAAGAAGGCAGTATCAGCTCTCAACTAGAGTTATGCATATGCCCAACTGTTGTTATCTAAATCCATGGCCAAATCCCTACAAAGATCATGTTCCTCTCTTTCCTGCACTGTTTTGCCAAAAAGCCAGCTTAATATAAACATATAAGAATTTGAGTCTTCCTTGAGCCACTAAGTACCTTGATACAGTACTTAAAAGTGATACGAGAATGACTGCACTGGTCCCAAAAGGAAAATTATGGTTTGGTTCATATAAGAGCTTTGTTATTTTCTCTGGAACAGTGCACAGAGGGCCCTAGAGATGCAAACATCGCTCTTCTCTGCTCCTCATATATCTAATGGCCTAGCTGGTGCCATCATTTCTGTCTCTTCTTCTGACTCATACCCCCGTAGTTTTCTCACAGTGCCTCGAGGCTTTGGTATTACAGCTCGATTGTCTGCTCTGGTGAAATGATGACGATTGATAGCATTTCCTCTTCGACCTGAAAAATGGGATGAACGGTCACATCTATCCAAGTGTGCCATTGGAACCAGCTCCTCCTGGTAGTGCTTTGCTACGAGTGGCCGTAGTTGAGGCTGGGGTTTGAACTTCACTGGGATCCCAGCCTCAGAGCTACTTCTGGGGTGATCTGAAAGAAGATATAGAATTCTTATGATGAAGAAAAAAAATAAGAGAAACGCCATGGTGTTGACAAGGACGGTTAAATGGTATTCAGTATTGTATAACATTATGGTTTTAAATCTTGAAATGGAAAGATTTTAAGTAGTTGCTATAGAATAAGAGAACAGTTGAGATCTAAAAATAACCCTAAATCTTTACTTTCATCCCAGTGCTGACGTTTAAAGGATCTTATTGATCTTGCCTCTACTCTGAAACCCCACTGAGAAAACACATTCAGATATCTTTCCATATCTAATGAAGCAACTCATACTTTCTCAGACAAGAGGGTTCCTTCATGTATCTTTCAACTTTCTACTGATTTTGTGAATATATCTAGTGCAATGCTTGAAAAACATTGTAAAACAGTGACTACAAAGACCCTAGAACCACTGAAAATCAAGATAACCAGTCACCTGTTACTAACAACTGGGAAGAAAACAGTTTCACTTGAAACCAGGAGTTTGACTTTATGGTTCTTTGATTACTTTGGGTGTGTCAGACCTACTAACAACTTGCAGTGCTGCAAGTACACAATAAAAATGTGACTGCAGTAGGCCCTAACTGTCTCTTTGATCCTGATGAATTTACGAAATATACTTCTTTTACTCTTTTTAAGGCCACATGTAGTCTAACTACTCACTAGCAAATTAGTTAATTTAAGAAACAACTAAAAATCTGGGAAGTTTTGGGAGATAGAGATACAGCTACATGAAGAGTAAAATTACACCATATCCTGTAAAGCTTGCAGGCATTAGGTATAGTCACACAGTCAAAACTTATGAAATTATTACAACTTAAAAACTATTAAGTTATTTACATTTAATATTGAATAGATTGTTGTCATAAAATAAGAGGACATGCACTTGCACTTAATTCCACTGAGTAAGAGCACAAATTTTTAATAGCAGAACCTTCTTCTGTTAGACCATGTGGGTATAACACAAACACCCATGAGCAATAAGACAGGATAGATATTTTCACATTTGAAGGGTTTCTATTTAGTTCTTTGAGGACATCAGTGGCACAAGCTATGATTGATATATACTGCCAAAGAAATTATTTATTTAATAAATGATAGGAAGAACTGTTAGTTTAAGGATCTATATATTTGCAGTCCATTCTGTCCTCCCATTTACTAAAATTTTTGCTTGTGCTATGTATGAGTTAAAGCAAGCTTGCTGGAGGGTGCTTACTCCAGAAAGAACTCTAGGTCTCCCTCCTGCTGTAGACATTTCAAGTAGTATGAATACTAAAGTCTCTTCTAAGCCAAGCCATTCTACACTAGA
>PPHD01015428.1:0-11351 GCA_002909625.1 Bambusicola thoracicus | reverse complement strand
TTTTTTTTTTTTTTTTTTCAATGTGCCATGTAAGTGTATTCTGGAAGCAAAGGGTCTTTTGTATGCCTTAACGTTTTGCTTTTAAAGACGAAAAGTATGTCTCTGAAACACTAAACCTATCTAAATATGTGAGAGGACACTGAACACTTTCGTGATTGTACTGGGGTTGGTTTGAGAAGGATGCTGAGGAAGAAGAGCGTGAGCGGGGTCACTGCTGCCTGGTGCAGCAGTCCCTGCATCTCTGTGCTGTGCTGGATGCCTACAGAACACTGTTGTTAACAATCTTATTTCTATTATGTATTGATACAGTCTGCACAGGACACAAAGCCGTCCGAGACACACTGCGGACTTACACATTCAACACCAGATACATACTACCATCACTCTTTCTGCACGTTGTGAGATAACAAACAGGATATCTTTATTTAGTCCATGAGTGTGTTAAATCCTAGGCAGAATTGAGTCTGAATACAAATAATCTTCGTACCGCAGCAAGTGATAAATATAAATTGTTTGTCCAGCACTGTCATATCTATCAAACTCTATTGTTAAAAATACAAACTGGAGTTGCTGCAGAACTCAATAATGTGTTTAGATGTTATGCTTGGTTTCATTAAAGGACTTGCAGCTCAGCCTTTAGATATATAGAATTGTCTGGAGGCTTTAAACCTCTTTATTACATACAGCATTAACATGCTAAACCTAATCTCTGCTGCCAAAGATGAAGAGTGAGCATAACTCTTACTGCAGGTGGCTCAGTCCTCATTTCTTGTTGTTTGAAATTCATTCTGCTCCTGTACTGCTATACCTTGAAACTTCTCTTTCTTCTTACATTGCCTTTTTAATAACTGAAACCATATCAGAAAGGGCAGGGGAAAAAAAAAAAAAAAAAAAAAAAAACCTAATGAAACTTCTACAGATAAAAAAGCAATAATCAGCTTACCTTCAAAATGCTGTCAGATAGTACAGATAAATCATGGAGAAATAGAAAGCATGGTGATGTCTACCTAATTATAGATGGATTAATACCGCGCGTAGTCAAGTCCTAAATATTTGGTTTTGCGATCATGGTAAAATGTAATTACTTCTACTGCAGTTTGTTGCTATAGAATCAATAGGATCACTGTGCTAATATGCAGAAGGCTTTCAGAGATGTACTTTATGGAGTCATGTTTTGTAGTGCCCACATTATTTCTGATAAGAGTGCTGCTTTCCCTTTGCTGGTTAGGAAGATCTTGGTAAATAACTAAACCATAATTTCCTGCATCATGTAAACGTAGTAAGCTTTAATTTAGAAAAAAACGGTCAGCCTTCCTTTAATAAGCTGTCAAAATAATTGCTAAATGTAAGTTAATCATTTAGGTCCTTGATGTGTTTAGCCCATTTCTTATTAGTTGGTTGAATTTGTTTTTATGTTGTAGTAAAGAGCAGGCTCCTTTGATCTGAGATTGCTGTTTCATTCAGTATCTTTAACTTCTAATGAGTGTAATTTTAGTGATAAAAGTGGTTCCTAGCCAAAGTGCTGTATCAAAGCCTTTATAAGGAAATAAAGGAACTCTGTGAAGAGAGCTAATCTTAGTTTTCTTTCTGAATCTGGAAGAGAAAGGGGGGAAGATCCTCCAGTTGTCAGTTAGCTGGCAAGGGCTGTCTTGTCAGAGCCTTTTGGATGAGAGCTCGGAAAGGAAACTCTCTGTTTATAGATTCGTAAGTTTTAAGAAGAATGCAGGAAAACTGTTCATGGACAAATTGAAGGAAACATTTGTATTTTATCAAGTACTTATTATAAATACTTAAATAGTGTGGTGTCTGGACTACATTCAATACTATATAGTTTTGAAGTGTCCAAAACCAATAACTGTTTTCAAAGGAGTTCAGATCACTTCTAGGCTCTTGAGTGAGTGGAAATTTTGGAAATCTGGCCAGTGGTGTCACACTGAGAACTTCAAATGGCTAAAATGCTTTGAAAGTCTGTCCTTAATCTTGTGCCAGATGGGAGGTGGACTCTTTGATAATTTGGCCCAGGGTTTTGTTGTGAAAAGTTTGGTTGCAAGTCCACTCGGAAAAGTGGCCTTTGATGAAGTTGTCTCTATTCACCAAATGCAGTGATGGGAATGGGAAATCCTCTCTAGTGCTAAGATTTTAAGACTAATGATATTGGGGAAATAATTGCATTTATTTTCAGGTTGTTTTGCAAGATACACACTGGAAAAGAGCTGTCAAGGAGGGCTCAGCAATGAGATACTAGGGAAACATTTTCAGTCATTGTGTATTACTTTCTAAACTTCAAGGAAAACTACTTTTTTACAATTATACCGGCTCCACATAGAGCATAAAGCATAAATCAGGAGAAGAGTTTGCATATATCATATGTCAGGAGCAGACATGTGCAAGAACAATTTAGGGAAATTCTGGGACATGAAGCCAGAAAAGAGACTTCTTGCCTCTAGCACAAGTGTTTGATTCTAAATGAAAATTGGTAAGAAGAGATGAAGGAACAAAAGAGCTACGAGCAATCTCATGCTCTCTCTGCCACAGAATCGAGGGAAAGTCCCTGGAGATATTAAAAGATGTTGCTTATCTTTGCACTGTGAAGAGCCTTTTGGTTGTTGCTGCTGGAAGTCTTGGTGCTATCTTTTGCCAAAAAAAGATCTTGTACAATAAAAGTAACTTACTGCTCCCCTCCTCACCAAAGTAATGGCTTGATGTTGGCAGAAGGAAGCTGGTGCTGTTCCATGTAGGTGTCATACGTATGGATTAGGTTGTATGGATGAAATACACTAAGCTGGCACACCACCAGCTATGTGCTAAAGTATGCAATGTGGTATACACGTAGAGAGTCATCAGAAAAGGGAAATACTCATCCTTCCATAAGGAAAAATATGTGACAGGAGCATGTCTTGCTACAGAGAGATTTCACAGCTGAGAAAAGTTGAGCACAGTTCCCAGAGGCATGGCTGCTTTTCAGAGGCCTGTAGACTGCAAGTCTACTGCTTCGTTTCCCAGTAAGCTGCACAGGCAGCAATGAATTCAGCCCTAGGATGGGTGATTCTGTTAATTAGGATTGGCAGGCACAATGGGGCAATGATCACAGTCATATTAAAATGATGCATACTGACTGGGCTGAAAAAACACCCACATTATGACATCCCCCCAGTGACATTCCTCATTTTTAAGGATATCTAAGGGGACACCAGTAAATGTCTTCCTATGTTTCCATCACAATTATTAAATAAGCTAATTAGACATGTTGGATGTAGGCTATTTGATTACTAGAGATTTAGCAGCACCTGCAAATAATTTATATGAAGAGGGGCATATGTTATCCTGAAAAATATGTGTACAGTAAACAGTACACATAAACTTTGCAGTCAACATGTGATCACTGAATTTCAGTTGCTTAAGGGTTTAATGGCTCTGTAATGGTCAACAAGGAAAATGTAGACTGCTTTGGGAGCCCATTGCATACATACTGTGTTCATGAGGAAGCCTGAAATGTCCAGGTAGCTGGGATAGGCTTCCGTGAGGGAATTCCCCTCAGTGCAAGTCCCATTTTGTTTACTAGCCTTGCCGGGTAACACCACATCAGATGTATCTGTAGGGCTTCCAAAGGGGTAGAAACCACAGCACCAAGGGCAAGCTGCGTGCTTAGGCAAGGGGGAGATGGAGCCGTCTGAAGCCAGCCTTGCCCATAGCAACTCTCTCATGTGAGGCTGCTCCAGGGCTCACAGCAAAGTACAGTTTGACATTTGAAAAATGCATGTTTCTCTAAACAGAAATCCAAACTCCATCCTAATACATCTTACTCAAAAAAAAAAATATGATTTGCTGACATAAAAACAATAAAATTACAATAATTTATTTGGAATGAGGTGAAAACAGCCAATGTCTCCTGACATTTATCTGAGTATCATCGAACTAGCTACCAGTTACTGTGATCCACGTAGTATAACTGTGTTACGTGATTTCTCTACAGGAGATGATAATGTTATGAATAGATCAGTACCATTTCAGGGTTACCACTTGATAAGTGCAGAGATTTGCTGCAGCAGCAAGTGATGAGTTCTCCAGTGATGGCGAGTTCTGCTCCCTGGGAGCGAGCATTCCAGCAGACACCTTGCTGCATGACCAGCAGGGACTTGCCCTACTGCACAGTCCTTGTGCATAGCCTTGCTTCCATGGAAATGAGCCAGTTCTTTTTATAATCTTTGGGTGACTCTTGATGCAGAAATGCAGTGATATTGCTACAGTATCACTGTGCCAGTAGCTGACTCTAGCGCTTTTGTTTTCTTCATACCGCACAGAAGGTGTGTATTCTGTAATTTCCATTTGCCACACTGTCTTTCCCATGCAGATTCTGAACAGATCTAATTTCTACTTAGTGGAGAAGATCTGATAAAGACAGGTGGAGGTTAAACGTTTGCATCCCATTGTTCCCTGAATTTCTAGCATGGAATAGTGACACTTGGATTCCATCTACTGTCTCCACCAACTACAGAAGACCCATAAAAAGCTGGGCAAACTAATAAAATGTTAAATAATTGCAAATATGATTAACATATCTGCACATGTTCTCTCAGTCAGGCCCTACCCAGCTTCCAATTCCTTAGCTTATGAAACAGGATGTGATCTTGAAAGTAAGGTCATTTCTCACTATTTCAGATCTTCACATGTATATTTTGACTTCCATCCTGATAAATGATTAATCTGCTTCTGTAATATTTATATCTTAAAACGCCAGTTATCCATAAAGTTGGTATTAGGCAGCGCAGTGACATGCAGGACTTTGTGAACAAGCCACCACCACATCTGGGTGTTGGCACAGCGTGCTCCATGCTGGCAGGTGATCTGGCCACAGGAGGGGCCCTGATGGCAGTAGGTAGGTGTTGTTATCCACAGCCCCGAGCCCCATGCACACTCTCACAACCAAGGCATGGGTGGTCATTCTGTTGGTAAAGTTGCCCAACGATGGGTCAGGGAAACAATACTGCTCACTAAGGGTATAGAGTGCATATAGCTTTGGAGGCCATCTGTCAGCACAGCTCTACATGGGATCTGGGATCCTTCAGCAGATTGATCTCAGGGACCTACAGTCCTTCCCATTCCAACATGACCACAAGCACGGAAGAGTGTTGGCTTCTGCAATGTGAATGCTCTAACATTCTTTTTAAGCTTACAATTGCACCACAGAATAAAATTAGACCACGTTATAAATTAAGTTCATGCTAAATTTCAATTACATGAGTAATCTCTGTGAAGATTTAAGCACTTTGCAGAACTGGGGTCTTAAAAAGCTTGTTTTTCTGGGAAAGAGTTTCCCTGTTTCATCTGCAAAGTTAACTAGATCCACTGATGTGGGAACAATGGAGCAGCTCAACTTATTCCAAGTAAGGACAGCAGTGTACAGTGCACAGTTACAATATGATACAATATGATCCTTAAACACCAAAGTGATTATGTCAGGGGCAAAAAAATGAGGATGTTCCTATCTCTCCCAAAGAAGATAGTTGAAAAGAAACCAGATGTTTTTACTTCTGCCTTTCTTCAGGATACGGCCAAGCATGAAAAAAAAAAAAGTAGCATAAAAGGTTTTTGAAGGTGTTTTAGAATGTGTGAAGTAACAAAGTAGAACTGAAGTGTTGTCTCAGATTTAACTCTCAAGTCTTTGCTGAGATACATCTTGAATTTGCTTTTAATTTCTGTTAATTGGAAAGTGTCAATGTTAGTGTTTTCAATTATAAATAAAATGTTTGGTTTGACATATTTAATAAGATCTTATATCAACAGCCTGTCTGAATTGTCAATAGTTACCATAGCAACTTCAGAATTTTCCTCTCTATCATCATTTGCAGCCTTTGGTCACATCATTTCCAAAGTTTGGTTTCTGTGTTGGCATAGCTTACTTGCAAATTTATTCCTACCTTTCTTTTTCTTTAAAGGGCTACTCATTTATGTTTCTGCAGAAGTGTCAAAGTTTTTAGCAGCTGAAAGCAAACTTGCTGCCATTCTTAAAGCATTACACAGGCAGCGGCTAAAACAGTGGGCTGGGACTGAGCAGAAAATGAGCTGGGTCCATGACTTGTGCTTAACTTTGTTTGAGAACCTTGGAAAAGCCTCAAGTCTGAACTGGGTGAATATCAGGTTTAGCCTTGAGTGTCTGTAGCTTTAAATTCTTTATCTACAGTTGTTTAAATAAATGGGTAACTTTGTGTGGGTAACTGCTTTTTTTGCCCTTGCTCTCTGTTGTGTCTATGTAGTCCAGCAAAAAACATTCTCTTCTGTACGTAGGTATAGCACCCACCTCAGGTGGTCCTCACTTCCACCTCCTCTCTGGGTGGTTCCCCATCTCTCAGTCCAAGTTCCAGTTACTCAAGATACAATTTCTCCCTGACCTCCATGGGATGTGTCGTAGTCCGGATCTCTCTGTCTGGGCTTTTGTTGTTGTTGTTGTTGCTGTTGAAGTAGGTGAAGTAAAGGTGGTAGTTGTGTTTTGTTTATTTTTGTTTTGGTTGGCTATTATTGGTAATTATGGATAAGAAAGGGTTTAATAATTAATCTGTGAGATTCACAAATTTTTATTTGGACACATGCCAACAATGAATGGATGGCTGCAGCTGAAAGTAAATATATGAAGCAAATAAATGGCACAGTCAGTAAGCTTTGCTTGTTGTTTCACCTCAAATGATTCTTTCTTTGGCTCTGTTCCACTCCTGAGGGTGACAGGACACTCAATCCCTCGAGTCCTTATGTTTTTCAGCCTTCCTCCCCCAAATGTGTTAGTACTTACATCTAAGTAATGCACTTCTATATGCATAGTGCTTCTGGCGCATCCCACAAAACCCCTCTGTATTAATTTACTCCTGCCTTTTATTCTGTGTCCTTTCATCTATGCCTGCCATCTTCCAATAATGACCTCAACATCCATCCACCTCTTATCTTCTCCATCTACTTCTCTCAAAATATTTTTGTGCTTTTACACAAAATGGTCAGAACGTGGTTATATAAACTCAGCTCAGCCACATGGGCAATCTTATTCTAATGATCCCAAATTTGCTTTAAAGCTTTTGATTTAACAACATTTAACCATTTTTTTTGCAAGTAGAAATGCGTGAAGTCCATAAACAGTTACAAATGCATAGAATTTTTCTTCATATTTTTTCTCTATTTATTTGTACAGAACTTATTAAGGTTACTTTTAATATGTAGCACAATAAGAAGAAATAAACATACATTTGGGGCACCTTTTTTTGCCCTAAAATAAATAATAATAATAATAATAATAATAAATTATTGCTTCTGGGAGCATTTGAAGGCAAGTCAGATGTCCTGCACTAAATGTTGTACCTGTTAGCACATGTCACAGTAAGCTTTCATTGCTTGGTGATTTCTTATTGGCCTCCCACTGACACATTAGTTAAAAGAGAAAACAGACCAAGATTAGTAGGATTGAGAGAATAGTCAGGTGCCGTCTCTTAGAAGGGTATGGTGCTTGAGGGAAGAAAAAGCAGAATGACCTCAAGCTGCACTGCCTGTTGCTCACTGATTCTGTCCTTCCCCTGGCAGAAAGCCATCTCAGCATCATTGCAGTCCTCCAGTGGATGCTGCTATGGACACGGGCAGACAAGAGCCAAGTGTGAGACGGAGAAAAGGCAAAGACAAAAAAAAGGGAACCCCTTGAATGAAACAAAGAGCAAAAATGTGATGGGTGCTATGGGTACTAATGGAACCGCTCTACAATTTCAGCTTAAGTCCTGCCACAAACAAGATTTTCTACCGCTCTTTTAAAAGTGTTGAAAAAGCCTCTAGTCTTTAAATAGCTAAATGTGACATCTGCAAATCATCTGTGGAAATAATCCATCTGTATTTCTAAAATGAAGACGTATTATCCTCATATGTATCAAGAGCTCAAGCTTTAAACTGTTCCTCTACAGCTGTATTCTCCTCTTCTGAAAGAACAGCCAAGAGTGAAAGGAGATGGATGAACTCTGGTCTGCTTTGCGTGTGTGTTGTAAAGTGCTGCTCTGGGATGGACACAGGAGAGCATCTGAGTATTTTAACAGAACTGGTTTTCTTCCTGAGTATCTTCATTCTTACAGCTGCTTTCCCTTTAAAATCCTCACACAGGAAATACTTTTCATGTGCTTTGAAATCTGTTTCCTCCTGCACCCTTGCTCTAAAGCACTGTTAGGGATTTGCTGGTTAAAAGACTGCAGTAATTACTTCTGTTGCTACAAAACTGTGATAGATGAGTCTGTGTGTAGCTCTCATACAGATTCACCACAGAAAAGTACTGTTCATATTCTCATATTTGAGGAGATTTCTAGGGTTGTTTTCTGAGTGTAAAATCCTACAGCGCTCCATGCATCAGGTCTTGTAATTTTGTGTCTCAGAATAACGTTGACAAAAAGGTTTGGCACAGCTCAGTTGGCCTCCCACCAAGGAGAGGGCTCTGTGCTCTGCTCTCCCCTGCCCCTGTGCAGGACGTTACAGGCTGGAGTAGCAAGAGCAGTGCCAGCTGCAGGGAGCAGCTATACAGAGTCTGTGGAAATGGGCTGTGCAATCTCGGAGATCTGCCTGGGAACAACCAGTTCCTTGAGCCATCCATGTCTCTGTGCTGGTGTGCCCCAGGCTGGGCTGAGCCACGATGGAAGATTGGTTCTCTGCCCTCCCCGAGAGCAGAGCCCTCCTGCCCACTGCTCCTTGCCCTGTCGGTCACCACCCAGGTGTGATGCTTTGCATATGAAGTCACAACAGAGAGAACCTAATGGCAGAGGATTGGATTTGTGGAGTAACAGGGAGGGGTGAGGGCAGCCTGTGGTTTGGCCGTTTATCAGATCTGCTTGCCTTGTAGTGCTTTGTGAGCAATGGAGATGAAAGCCCACATGTTGAAATTCCAACTCATCCATACCATCTATCAGCCCAGTGCCAGGCAGCACACAGGGCTCCCTGAAGTTGAGTTTGTTGGCAGTGGTGTGTAGCCATCCCCATGTCCCAGCAGCTGCCTGGTCCCAGGCTGCCTCATGGCTGCCTTGAGAGCCATCCTGAAGGCAGAGCCATGCAAGTGAGGCCAGCAGCGCCCACCACACTTTGGTCTATTTTGATCTCAAATTGATCAGTGGTTTTTTGCGTTGTTCTTTTTTTTTTTTTTTTTTTTTTTGTCCTAAAAAAAAAAGTGTAGCAAATTGATTTGCAAATTAAGGTAAATCTAGCCTGCCTGCTGCATTATCCATCATTTTGTGAATAAAGTGGACATGTATTGATTCATATTGTATCTTCCTGTAGTGGTTAGCAACTCAAAAGTCTCTGTGACTGGGTAGTAGGTGTCCTGTTCTTGAGGATGTAAGTTCTTGAGGCTTTTCATACCTTGTTATGTTGGTGATTGCCTTGTGTCACATCCTTTCATGTTGCATCAGTTCCTCTGCCAATGTGACTCAAGGTCAGCAAAATAGAGATAGTGGTAAAACTGGAAGGCAAATATGCCTGCCTTCGAATGAAATATTGTACCTACTACTTGCTCAGATAGCGTTTGGTCAATCCTAGTTTAAGGCAGGTAGTTAGGATTCTGTTATCTGCTAAAAGTGGGTAATTTTCTCTAACCTTGAACCATCCATGAAGGCTGAAAACCTGTCCTCTCTGTCTGTAATTGGTGCACCGCAGATGTGGCCAGTAGTTTTGTATGCTTTTCCCCTCTCAGAAAAGATAAAGGAAAAAGTAGTTACTGCATAACAATAGTCATTTCTGTTCCATCCTCGGCTTCCCAGGAAGGGACAGAGCACAAGTACACTACCGCCCAGGCAGCCTGAAGGAGCCCCTGTGTAAAGGAGGAGGAATCTGTCCCTTTCTGTCAGCAAAAGAACAGGAAATTGAGCAGAATGGTTACCTTGAATGCATGCTGCAAATGGAAAAGAGTTTGCAATGATGCTTCCCCCATTAGGGCTCATTCAGGAACAATTTGTAATGTAAAAGTCATTTCAGATGATTGCTTACTTATTATTTTTTCTGCTGCATGTACATTAGCAAGCATTTTTAATGCATGCACAGTGGGTTCTTTGGGGTCAGGTTGCTTTCTTTGAGCATTTGTTTTGTTTCATTTGGGGATGAGGTAGAAGGGAGAACTGTTTGTTTGTTTGTTTGCTGTGGCCACAGCTTTGAAATAATGCAAACACACCTAATGGGCTGGGTAGCATACCTAGGTCCCCATAGCCCAACATCTAGCACCACACCTTCAGGAGTCAGGTTGCTTTTTTAACTTAGTAGAACCCAATCTCAGCCCTTTTTTTCCCTCAGCCAAAACAGACTTCACAAAAACCTTCCCACCACACAGTCAGTTCCTCAGCCTTTATGGGAACCACCTGACACTTCCCACCTGGACCTGATAATTGAAAAGAGCTGGCTGGCACTGATCCCCATGGCTCTTTATGAGGCAGACCACCCCTAGAATTCATGCCTTTTCCTCAAAGCAAGATAGTTTTTGGAGGAGGAAAAAGACTTTTAAATGGGAGACAGCAAACACTATAAAAAGTACACAGCTCCAAAAACATGTCTATGTTTTTAGAAGCTGTGAGATCTTCGCAACTGTGTTTTGGAAAGCAGACGTATATAGCATCTGTGCATACGTATCTGTGTACACACAGACACACCTGCCTGACTGCACCAAACAGGTTCCCATGGAGGAGCATCAGGTGCAAAAGTGGGAGTTGTGTAATCCTCCTGGTGCTTCAGGCATACAGATTTGAACCTGCTCATCTCTTTCCATTTTGTACTCCTCTAATGCAATGTCATGATGGGCATAGGCTGCACAGAGAGCTGGGGTACTTCATCCCTGGAGGTGCCCAAGGGCACTCTGGATGGGGTCCTGGGCAGCCTGAGCTGGTGGTGACAACCTGCCCACGGCAGGGGTTGGAACAGGATGGGCTTTAAGGTCCCCTCCAACCTAAGCCATTTTATATGAAAGAGTTCAGAGAAGCAGAGCCTCAGGGATTAAAACGTAATAAAATTTATTCAGAGCTGTCCCACTCATTCCCTCTGTTTCTGACTCTTCTCAGCAATATCTTTCTTGGCACCAATATAGATGGGGAATGCGGTTCTTTGGTTCTAGGAGCACAGTGTTGCCTTACTTTTTGTTACCTGCTCATTTTCTCATGTCGGCCTTGGTGTTCTGCTCCTTGTATGAACCTCTATATGCTCTATGAGGAAAAAAGATGAATTCTTTATATCTTTATAGATAAATCATATATAGTGAAGAGATATCTAGAGTTAGAAAACTCCCTGTTCTGATCTTGGTAATATTCCTCTAAAATACCCAGGACCAAAGAAAAGGACAGATTTAACTGGGCTGTTTGCTAACTCTTAAG
>PPHD01015427.1:0-16106 GCA_002909625.1 Bambusicola thoracicus | reverse complement strand
TTTTTCAATTAATTTAATCTTTTCTCTTGTGCATCAGTTTGTCAGGAAGAGACCGGTTTTTATAAAAGCATTCCTCATCTAATGCCATCTGATAAACGCTTCAAGAGAAAATAAAGTAACTGTCTTTGTATTGCTTGAAAACTGTCACTTCAGGGAGATTTGCCACCCATTAAGGCATCACTGCTGAAAATAAGAATGAGCAGAGGCTTGTCAGGACTGCTCTGCAGTTGTCCCCTGGAGGGAGTAGAGCAGCAGGCAACATTCAATTTGGAAGTAAGCTTTTGGGTTTTGGTCACTACAGAGGAGATGGTTCTCTCTGCAACTCCAAACTGTATCCATAGAACTGTATTTACACCTGTACGGTGGCATGTGATAGGATTAGGGAAAAGCCAAAGCAAGGCTGTGTTTTGCTTCTCCTTTTCCACTGGTTGATCACCCTTCTCCCTTTTTCCAACAAAGTGCCAAAATGAAGATGGTAAAGAACCACAATCATAGAATATCCCAAGTTGGAAGGGACCCATGAGGATCATTGAATTCAACTCCTGGTTCCACACAGGATCAACCCAAAAACAGACCACACGTCTGAGAGCATTGTCCAGGTTCTCCTCCAATTCCAGCAGCTCGGGGCCGTGCCCACTGCCCTGTGCAGCCCGTTCCATGCCCACCGCCCTCTGGTGCAGACCCTGTCCCTGACCCCTTTTCCTGCCCCTCCCCTGACGCAGCTCCATGCCGTTCCCTCGGGCCCCGTTGCTGCCACACAGAGCAGAGCTCAGCGCTGCCCCTCCGCTCCCTGTGAGGAGCTGCAGCCGCCATGAGGCCTCCCCTCAGCTCCTCTGCTCTGGGCTGAGCACACACAGGGACTTCAGCCACCCTTCATATGTCAGCCCTCTAAGGTGTAAGCTGGAGGGATAAAATGCATTTTATCCTGGCCCACCAGCATGAGCAGATCTGCTGTGGAGAGGCAGATCAAGAGAGATGTGAGCATCCTCAGCCCTCACCCAAAACGGTTTTGTGATACACAGAACTTTGATGGAATGGGCTGCAGCGTTCATGAAAGATTCAGTCTCACTTATCAGTAGGTGGTTTGATACCACTTAAACAGTTCTTATCACAGAGAGCAACAGAAAAGGCCTGAAAACCTAAAGCAGGGAGCCTTGTTTTGCTTTGGGTTGCAGATTTCCCCCATTATCTCCTCAATCCTGCAGACAGAGGTTGTGCTGCTTCCTCCCAGCCTCCGCTGCTCAGATGAAAGGCCTCAACTCGGTGACATATGGCTGCTCCACTCACAGAGCATCTCTGGGCTCATTTCCAACGTGCTATAACTTGGGATTACCAGAATGGCACTTGTAGATGTCCAGTTAAAATGTTTTATCAGGAAAAATGCTTTTCCAATGGTGCCGTTTGGTGCTGAATAGAATTTAAAAATCATTTTGACTTTTATTTTCATAAAGAATGCAGATGTGAAATAACTTGATGTGATGTCCTAATTAATGCAAATATGCCCAAAACCTTTATTTTCCAGAGAAAATTGTATTACACTGTTACTTTTCCACATTTCGTGGCAGCCTATTTTATATACTGTAACCATGGTTACCGTGTCATTAAAGTCTATTCAGAGGGAGTTGGGCATTGCGTAGAGCTATCACAGAGAATGATTGCTTTTGTAAATTTAAAAGAAGCTCTGCAGCTAATTAGTGTGAGTTTGTGTAAATTGAACCAATGGAGAGCATGAAATTTGGAACAAATTATTGTGGAGTCTGAAGCAAATGGAGAACATTTCTATTTGATTTAGGAACTTGCCTTCTGTATCACAAGCCTCTTAAAGTTTTAATTGCAGGAGGCTGAAGTCACACGCTGGCGTACTGCTGGTAGCAGGGATGCAGGCAGCACTTGCTGGGAAAGGCGGTATGTATTTTTAAATGGGAAATGCTGGGGACTGGCAGAAAGCTGGGAGAGGGCATAGCACGGCTGTGCTGTTCTAGTTTTGCATCGTCTGGAAATTTTAGAAGCAAAATCAGCTGCCTAGGAATTTTTCAAGCTGTCTCATGTGTACCAATTACGTGTATATTTCCTGCACATGGTGCACTCTGTACGTGGGGAATGGGGCTCGCTGCTGCCCTTTACTGCCCAGAGCTGATGAAGCAGATGCAAGGTAGGAAGCTGCAGTCGCATATTTCCTTAATAATTTTTCAAATACTGCTATTCCCTTCAGAAAACCACATATCCATGGCCATGTGTATATCTAGTGTCCTTCATTTTGGATGAGAAGCTGAACATACACCTGAATATCCTCTTGCTTTGAATTTTATGAATCTTATCCAGCAAGCCCCCAGTTTTTCCATAGAACTGTAGAGTCATAGAATATCCCGAGTTGGAAGGGACCCATGAGGATCATCAAGTTCAACTCCTGGCTCCACAAAGGACCACCCAAAAATCAGATCTTGTGTCTGTCCAGATGTCCCTTGAACTCCAGCAGCTCGGGGCTGTGCCTGGTGCGGAGCCCATTCCATGCCCACCACCAGGTGCAGACCCTGTCCCTTACCCCCAGCCACCCCTCCCCTGACGCAGCTCCATGCCATTCCCTCGGGCCCTGTCGCTGTCACAGACAGCAGAGCTCATCTCCCCGTAGGAGCCTCCCATCAGTCTCCTCTTCAATAGCATGATTTGTGGCATTTATGTGTGTTAATAAGAATTCCACCGTTGTCACTGTACCGCTGTGCCGGGCAGATACAGTGGAGTGTTTTGTTTCACCAGCTGTAACACATCTGCAATGACCCCTGCTGCAGAAGATGTGAACTGGAAGTACATGTGGTGATGGCTTCCAGCAGCAGAGCATTATGGCCTGTTCCTGTCCTGTGCCTCCACAAAACCTCCATCTGCCAACACCCAGCAGCAGCAATTGACAGCACCGCTCTTGGCAAATTTTCTGAGTTATTATCATATTTGGCATGTATTAATAACTAGGAGCTAACTGCTCCTCGTGGGTGCAGGAAATCTAACGGTGTTTGATCAGAGCCAGTGCTTTGTTTATTGTGCCTTGTGCAGCGCTGGGACACAGCAGGTATTTTTCATATTCCAGAGAAAAAGCAGAAATTCTGAAGCACCTTCTCCAGGTGCTGAAAATATCCGACATACCAGGTTTGATATTAGGAAATATTTATTCTCTGAAACAGTGGTGAGACATTGGCATAGGCTGCCCAGGAAGGTGGTGGAGTCACTGTCCATGGAGGTGATCAAGAAAAGGGTAGATGTGGCAGTGAGGGGCGTGGTTTGTTGGCATGGTGGTGATGGGGTGATGGTTGCACTAGATGATCTTAGAGGTCTTTTCCCACCTTAATGAATCTATGATTCTATATTCACCAGGCCCAGCAAAAACCTCCCATCCCCAGCCACTCGCTTTCCTCCTGCTTTGCTGAGTCCCAGCACAGGAACCATGGAAGGAACCAAGGAACCACACTGGTTGCAGCAGCATCAGAGAACATGCTTCCACAGGTGAAGGAGGCGAAAAGGTAAGATAAAACCTTGAACAGTTGCTAATAGTCCCAATGTTTTCATTACTACCCTTAGAGCAACCCTGCATAGCCTGGCTATCAGTACCCAGCGTGATCCCTGGCCACAGAAGATGCAAAATTTGGATTTCCCATTGACCACTGCCAATCTGGGCAGCAGCCATCTGGTGTGAGCAGCACCTAACACAAACATGTGAGAAAGGAAGAAAAAAACCTCTGCCGGTGTTAAAAATCCCATACACTTTATCTTACATAGTACAGATATTTTTGTACAAGCACAGCTATAACAAATAATGAAGCTGTTTTGATTTCAGGACTGTTAATTGGATAAATAAGGTCAGTAACCACACTCAGAACTGTGTGTGTGAGTCCATTCTCCCTGACCTGAGCACCAGCAGCTTCAATTTTGATGTTCAGGCTCTTAGCAAACCTTCTGCCCACTAAGTCTTCCTGCTTTTTTTGTTTTTTCATCTGTTCACTCACCAAACCTATCTGCAGGACAGTCGAACCCTTACCCAGGATAATACTCTGTCAGAAGGTTGGTAATGGCATGGTGCAGTGTAATGCTGATTTGTAGCAATGCTGTGATGAAGTATCTAGGCAGAATGTCAGGGACATTGTATTTATCTTTCTGTGGTATTTTTGTATCATTTTGAGAAAGGCCAAGTATGCCTGTGATAATGTGATATTATCAGAGATGAATTTCAACACCTCTTTTGCACTTGTAGAGTTAATACGGGGAGAGAAAAGCCACATTAACTTCAACATCATGATCCTGCACCCACTTCTTTGCCACAGTTCAGGAAAAGCAGCCTCCAGCCTGGTTTGGAAAGCATGGGCATCACCTCTATGCTCAGGCTGAGCTCTGTTTTGCTCAGTATCACTCCCTGGCAGAGAATTAACTTCTCAGGGGTAATTCTATGCAGAAACACACTCCATCTCAGTTAAAGCTCTGGAATTATACACGAGACACACATTTGTGTGGGGAACAAGAAAAACTGCCCTCCTGGCAAATGCAGTGAGCACATAATTGTCCACATGATGTGGCTTGAAGAAAGCGAGATGCATCAAACTCTGGAGCACTCCATTGCTACCTCAGTCTGCTGCTTTTGTTCACTGCTGCTGCTAAATCCACATCACATTTCCCATTAAGCTGTAAGTGCTCATTTCAGAGAAGCCCTTGTACTTTTTTTTTAACATTTCCAAAAATAAAGCATAACCAGAGGGTTCCTGTTATGTAACATAAATATTTTATTATCTTCCACGTACTGATGACCAGAAAAAAAACTATATATACTTCAGGCTCTATCGTTGGGTAGCCTTGAAAAATGAGATGCCATATTGCTTAAGTTCTCCATGGAATATTGTATTAGGGATACCTAACACTTTGTCAAGCCAATACTTGAAAAGGCAGGAAAACCAAATCTGAATCAACAACAGTGATTGCATTTTATCTAACAATAATTGTGCCTGGCAATGCGTTCTTTCTGCATTACAGGCACTATTTTTTGATATTTCAACAATAAAAACTTGTAATTTTTGCTAGTTACATTATGCCATAGCACAGAGCTGTAAAGTTTTAATTACAAGTCCTACGGGTCTCAGTTTGCCCAGGCTGAGTGCTGTGCTGTGAGAGCTCTGCTGGGCTCCACCAGGTTTCTGCACAGATGCAGTTGCTCAAATGGGGCTCCCAGCACTTGAGTGTTTGCAATTAGCTGCACTGCCACATTCACCGGGCTAACAGAGTGGGCATCTCCCCACTTCAATGAATCTGATGATTCTCAGTTCCAGACGTGTCATATAATTTGTATATAAGCATACTTACACTGAAGACATGGGAATAGGGTCATCTGGGAGGGTGAGGAACGGCAGCAGAAGAGTTCAGGCACACGCAGAGTCACAGTTCAGAAAGGTTCGGTGCTGATGAGCAGCGTGCATGCTGCAGCTGGCAGGCAGCAGTTTTCAGCCTTCCCTATCTCTGTGTGGAAGTGCTGGGAAGCAGCCATCAAAGAGTGTTTCACAGCTGGTTCTGAACCTCAGACTAGACACTATCACTCATTAGTGAGAAAAATGCTGTCTCTGCAAACACAACTAAGGGTAAGGAGCAGGGCACCCTTACCTTTTGTTGTAAGAGACTCATATCTCACTTCTCCTATGTATCTAGCAACAGGGCTAGAGGAAATGGCCACAAGTTGTGCCAGGGGAGATTCAGGTTGGATGTTAGGAAATGCTTCTTTTTCGAGAGTGTGGTCAGGCACTGGAATGGGCTGTACAGGCAGGTGGTGGAGTCACTGTCCCTGGAGGTGCTCAGTAAATATTTAGATGTTGTACTGAAGCACATGGTTTAGTGGGAAATATTAGTGATAGGTGGATGGTTGGACTGGGTGGTCTCAGACCAATCTTGGTGATTCTATGATTCTGTGATTTCCCAGGAACCGGGAAGACCTAAAACTACCATCCAGTCAGCTTCTCCCAGGATCATCCTATAATAATAGAATTACTGGAGTTAGAAGGGAGCTTAAAGGCCATCTAGTTCCAACTCCCTGCCCTGGACAGGCTTGTGACTCACTAGATCAGGCTGTCTTCACATCTGAATGTACTTCAGGCAACTGCTTTATTTCTCCAAGATTTCCAAACATATGGTAGTTCTCTTGCCACAAGCTGATTGGATCAGGATCGCTGAGGTTTTGAAATTCCCACAGGCTAAATTCAGGTGAAACAACACCAAACATACAGTTAAATATTTATTTGTATTCCACTACCACAATTAGCACAAGAAATATATATATATTTATATGTCGCTATCTTACTGGTGATAAGCTATGATTATATGCCCCANAACTTAACAAAGAGAAAGAGAAAAAGAGAGAGAGAGAAAGATGTAAGGGAAAAAGGGAAAGAGATTGGGTAGGCAGGGAAGGAAAATCCGGGTCACTGCTCTTGGTTCCAGCATAGTCTCTGATTTGGTAAAAATCGAGCAGCGGGTGCACACTTGATNTGTTACTGTTTAATATAACTTAACAAAGAGAAAGAGAAAAAGAGAGAGAGAGAAAGATGTAAGGGAAAAAGGGAAAGAGAGATTGGGTAGGCAGGGAAGGAAAATCCGGGTCACTGCTCTTGGTTCCAGCATAGTCTCTGATTTGGTAAAAATCGAGCAGCGGGTGCGCACTTGACGACTGAGTTGTAGTACTTTTTATTTATTTCAAAAAGGGAGTGTTTCACATATGTATCTGTACTTTTCACACAAGATGGAAGCAATAGGGATTCAGCATTTGCACGTGTGTGTACAGGGGAAGAGACTCATTCATCCATTTGAATCAGGAGCCGAAGAGGCCCTGTCCCTTATTACTTCAGTCACGTAAGTGTCTCTTGCAACAAATGAAACTGGCCTAGATTTGCACGTGGGTGTTAGGGCCATCCATCATCTGATTTACTCTTCACCCTCTTCAGCAAGCACTTTTGGTTCCCTAATTTCAGCTACAAACTAAGCAACCTCTTTCCATTTCTTTTTCACCATTAAACAATGCCCCACTGGTGAGACACTGAGTTTTAGAGATTTTCCACAGGACTTTACACATCTCTTGTGAGTCTGAGCTTCAGGTGTTCATTGGGCAGCCACAGAAAAAACTCACCCAGTGGGCTGGACATGGCTTTCAAGGACAACCGCATAAGCCCTCAACATTAGCCTTCAGCACATATGTTATGCCAGGTCAACCTTCTCCAAAAGGCTGAGGACATTTGACATTTGTCTATCTCGGTCAAATGCAAAAGGTCCAGGAAATATCAAACATCAGAAATGAGACTGACGAAAACCTAAATAAGCAGTACCTCAATCCAGACTATGGCTTGCTGCAGAAAGATTAAGAGGGGAGTGGGTTATCAGCAACAGCACAGCAAAAGTGCCAATTAATGTAAGAAAATGTGACTCTTACTAAAACACTTCATGTACAGTACAAGGAATCACCCAATACAGTCCTTACAGTTCAAGCACTACTTGAGATTATGTTAGCTTGGCATGATTAAGCTCTTCATTTAGTAGATATTAGGAGTATTTAAGATTTATGATAACATTTACAGTTGACTTCATCTTTATTTGAATTACATGCCAGAGATACCAGTACTATTTTGGTATTCTTGCCAAGGGAAAGCTTTTAATGTTTACAGACAGACTTTGAACATGCCAGCTGGCTGATTCTAAGAGTTTGAGTTCCCTTCAATACAAAATTATTAGAGTCATTTACGTAAGTCTCATTGACAGTTTACTTTAGCTTTAATTTCCAAGACATCAGCATTTGCATCCATGATTTATATTACAGTCTTCTGTGAGCAAAAGGGAAGTCCTTACTTCTGTATTCATATTAACATTTAGATAAATCAGCCAGTAATCACTTGGGTCTAAGAGTGCACATCATGTTTTAAACAAGATGCTGCAGAACCCCAGGGCCCAGAGCCAGTAGATTAGGCCATCCAGGAAGTGCACACAACAGGCCACCAACCACAAACCAATACTCCAAAAAGTTTTGGTCAACAAGTTAGGCAACACTATGTCCCATAAAATATTTTCATTATGAAATTTCATCTGTTTATGTTGGATCCCAGCTCCTTTGCAAAGAAAGGATTAAATGAAATGCCATAGCTTCTTTTCTCTTGCTCAATGTGGCCAATCTTTTGCCCCAGAACTTTACCCCTTCTTCAGACTTTTCACAAAACCAAACGTTTAGCTGTGATCTGTGCATGGGCTTCTGCTCCTGTGCTGGGGATTCTGACAATGCTAATAAAAAACATCTTGGTCATTTAAGACCAGAAGATGTTTTAGTGTATTTCCTTCCCTGGACATTAATGGTGCTCTAGATAATTAGTCCCTGTATACACTTGCTGCAGGAGTAAATATTTTGAAAGGCAAACTTGGGCCACGAATTCCAGCTAACTCCACAGAATTTTGGCCAAGTTCTTCCTCTTGGGACACCGTTCATATTAAGCTGGTGTGCCTACATTGCCAGTAGCACTGCTTTTGTGTTGCTGGGGTATAAGAATGTTTCAACTTATTTTCAGTGGGAAGTGAAGGTTTGTGTAAGAGTTTTGGGTGAGCTCACACTTAGGATGATCATGTTGCTTTCAACAGAGCACAAACAACTGACTCCCCCACCAATAACACACACATACAATACAACAACAGCACAGTGGTATAGGCAAGTTGCATCTTTCCTGGGGGTTGTGAAGAGGCCAGTTCTGGTTAGCATACACCAGAAATAACAAAGTTACATCTGTCACCTGTTGCCTATAGTACAGCCTTTCACAGTGGTACAGCCCTATTAGCACATGTTTGCATAACATCCTGCTCTGGATCTTTTTCTGCTCCTGGAGGTCCTGCTGAGGTACCCCTCAGCTGGCAGACCTTTGGTCCACAGAATGGGGAAGACATCTGGGTCACAACAGAGAAGAGATATACTGATCTTTAGAGATGGGAAGAGCACTGGTGTACAAAGAGATATGAAGAGAAGTAAACAGCGTCACTAGGCTGTTTCCACATATAGTGGTAAAGTAAACCTCAGATGATATAGGCTGGTTTAGCAAGAGGGATCAGTATATTAATTTAAGGACTAATATATTAGTTTAGCGAAAGGAATTAATGAGTGCTAGTTCAAAAACTTTCTGTTTTAACTTGATGTGTGAACAGCCTTGTTTTTCTCACCGATTCTGCTTCACAGGAGCACTGGAGTCACAATGGACTACTTTTGTCCCTGCATCTACCAGATGCAAAGACTTTTTCCTCAGATTTCACATATACTGTTTTGGATTAGAGTGCTCTAAGATAGAAAGTTTCTTGTCATGGCCTAACAAGCAATGGAAATGTGCAAAACTGGGGAAAAATAGCTAGAGGTCGGCCAAAAGTCACTGTGATGACTGTGCTGATGGAAAAAATGGGGAGAAAGGACGTTGTTGAAGACCACCAGAGGTCGCTACTGTGCACGCACAGAGGGACATTAGCATCTATTGATGAGTTCTTGGAAAAGAATGAATACGTATCCCAGTGTGCTGTGTATGTTAAATGTAGAATTTGAACTCTGAGAGCATGCACTTGATTTGTCAAGTCACCTGGTACATATTGTAAGGAGTAAAAGAATGGCATTTCTAACACCACACTGGAGTGAGAGAGTTCTCTTCCTGGATTTTGGATGGCACAGGAAAGCCACATGCTTCACATGGCAGAGCCTACAGCCACACAGTCCTGCTGATGTCCTCCTAAAGGGTATGGGACAGCCTCAGCTGTGCTACCAACAGCACACTTGTCCTTTGGATTCCCTGATGTCTGTGGCCAATTTTGAGTTACCATTCTTTTCCAAACAGCCATGCTGCTGTGGAATTGTAGCTAACTCTTTCCTTCCTCATTCTCCTCATCCTCACCCTCCAGAAGAAAAGAAGTGGCATTCCCATGCTGAGGAGACCTCTGAGAGCAGCTGTAATTCTGCTGACAGCTTGTAGGACTTCACTGAACAATTAGGTGAGGAGATAAATGGCTATGTATCTTGTTGAAAGTTCAGGGCACTGTTAGTGTAAAGACCAGATGTCTTCAAATACATAGCAAATATTTAGAACATTATTTCATATTTCTTCATTCCAGTTTGCACTGGCAAATGATAAAAAGAAATGTTCAGCTGAACTCTGACTTACTAAGTGAAAAAATTGTCACGTGTTCCTTCTGCATCAAAAAAATCTTTTGACTGCTTGTCTAGGATGAGTTGTAAAGACTCTAAACAGTTTCTTGCCACATAGCAACCACTACTGCTGATGCCTTGTGGAAATATCTGGAAATGATATTAAAGGAAGAAAAGAAAAGGTGGAGGAGGAAGCTGCATGTGAAAACATTCTTTATCTGATCCATATCTGAATGTTCCCAGTCAACAGGCTCTCAAGTCTGCACTTGAACTGTGCTTCAAAAGACGTGGCCGACGCATATCCTCTTGTCAAGCTCATTCCAAAGTGATGCATAACAGCTGTGTGATAGCCGAGGTCATTTCAAAGGTGTTTACTTTGACTACAAACTAACTTTGTCCCTCTTCAATCAGAGATGACATCTATAATATTTGTAAACTAAACATCGTAAGGCAAATGTCAGACTCGAGGCTGATGCTTGTGCTGGCAGCACCAAACAGCTGCGTAACAGCGGTATTTCCCTGGGGATGCTGGCTACGGTGATGTGATGAAGGCTCTCAGGCAATCCCTTGGGAAATGTCCCTGGGGCAAGCTGGTGTCACCATTCATGAATGGTGTCTTCCTCAGGCTGCATCTGTCAAAACGCTCAGATCTGGCAGTTTCTGAGAGTAGCCAGCATCAGGTCCACTGTCATAACCTGAGCACCTCAATTTTTCAGGAGGTGCAGACTCATTCCGTGCTTCGGACTATTCACTATTCACATGGGTGTCAGGTGACACTGTATCCAATATGAAGGAAACAATAAGTCAAACAATCTGCGGTGGTTTTGAAGTGATCAGGATACGCACCATGTCTCCACACGCTGGAGAAACTCAGGGCTATGAATACAGAGGAAACAGAGACCGGCACAGGCAGCTGGCCGGACCAACTTGTGCCAGTGCCCGTTCACGTTATGCTCCTAATCCAGGGCACAACAGAGCTGTTCTATCTGAATTTCTCTTGGTCCTGGGTATGTGATTTATTTTCTTTTGTCCTTGTGTGCAACATAACATGACTTTTACCTTGTCCAATCCTCCTGTTTTTAGCATGCATCTACAGTGTTACCAGGGCAGTATACACACAAATATTTTTCTTAAGTGCTTGGAGGTTCACCTACTGGTTCTATGGTGATACTGATAAAGACTTAAAAACAGAGTAACACACCTTGTGTCAAATAAGAACAGTCATCTTCAAATCATCCTATACATCTCACATTATGGTGTTTTGTATTTTGCAACGTGTAAACAGAATAGCACCTAATTTAACTTAATGCTTCTATTGGAAGACAAAATGAGTTCTCTGCAGGTAACCACCAGGTTCTTGATATTTCTGACCAAACATAGTACAGGATTTAATTTCGGCAGTGGTACTACAGCTGCTAGCATTAGCTTGTGCCTAATCAAGCAAGAAGTTAACCCTGAATAACAAATGCAAAATCTATAAATGAAAAGCTAGAGCAAATTTTATTCCCTGAAGGTCAACAGAACTGCAACAGAAAGGAGCAAACCCATCTGAAAATAAAACATTCTGCACGATTCCAGGCATATGGTCATATCTTCAAACTGTTTGTTAACCCTTTCCAGAAAATGCCTTCAAGCAGTGAGAGCTGTGAGCCAAATCTGGCTGTGCTTATTGAGGATTTAATGAAGCTAGACTGGCACCCTGGGGCGAGGCTGTCATCGGACCGGTGCAGTAGGGGAAGGAGAGCAATGAGAAGTCTTTCCTCCTCCCTTGCATGAGCACAGAGGTTAAGTAATCCGATTCCTTGTGCTCCAGTAAATGGTGAAGAGGAGACTGAAAGGAGACGGCTCTGCAGTGTGGGGGAGGCAAGAGCACGTTCTCTATGACTGAGGGGAGCATGACGGCCCAGCTCAATACCTGCAGTAGGAGCTCTGCTCTGCTCCTTGCCACCCTGCTCACAACGCTGCTTATGGCCAGGGCCCATCCTGCACACAGCAGCAGGGACTTTGATGGGAGAAAGTTTTCACATTCAGGTCTTTTGAGATTCACAGGACGAGATTCAAAAGCTATATTTAGATTCATTGTCATTTCTTTCTCCACAGCTGCATTTACAGACCAAATATTTATCACCGCTCTCCATAAAAGTTTGAGGGCATTTGAGATATTACATTCTGGTTTGCAAGGACTTACTCTGTTACGAGGATGCGTCCTTTAGTTATGGAACAGTTAATATTTGTTCACTGATAACACATTAAAAGGGCCAAGTTCAGCTACAGACAATGACGTCCTCATCTGAATTTAAGTGCAACCTTCAGTTTTGGTCAATGGAGCTTTGGAGTTCAGTTCAGGTACCTGGACACCGGGGTACAGGGGCACCTGAATGGGGCTGGTGGATATGACCCCAAACCTGCATACTGCAGAGGCAGCTGGGTTTTCTCTGGGCCTCTGACGTGCTATCAGACCTCACATGTATCCAACTGTAGATCTCGCACCTTTCTTGCAGGCATGGAGGCTTCAGAGAAAAGGTAGCTACTTCAGTCTTCCACCTCTGCAGTACTGACTGCCCACCTAACAATCAACTTAACACCCTCAAATATAATGTTTTGTGACCCACTGAATTTCCTCCTTGGAGCTGTAACTGCTGGCCTTGCTTTTATTCTCATGTAGAGTGTCTCATCTTTCACTGAAACATTCTGAACACTCATTGCAATTTCATCTCCCAGACAGCTCTGCAGTGAGCTTTGTGCTAAAGAAGTAATCTCTTGGATTTATGTTAATGCTGTTATCATAGGAGAAATGTGAAACTGGAGCCCAAGTTAATTAGAAGCGTGACTGTGAGGATCCTAGGCATTGGAAGGGGTTGTATCCTTCCATGAAGACAACGGACCAACACTTGCAAAAGAGACCAGATCTCACAGCTACTCAGTGCTTCCTGTTCAGCAGTTTCACCTGATTGTAATCTTCATCACTAGCCTCCCTCTCTGGAAGGATAACTGCACACAGAGCCAATGAAATATTTCACTGGACTTTTCCACTGAAAAATTGTTTTCATTTTTCATGTCTGTTGATATCAAGTTTTTTGGTTTGTTTTGTATTTTTTTTCCTATCAAAAGAAGAGACTTATAACAAAAAATGTGATTGTATTTAATTAGACCATTTTCATCTCCTCCGTGCCACTTGTTTCTGGAATCCACCTCCTCACAATTCTTTCAAAATGTAAAATTCAACAGATTTTCATTCCCATAGAAAGAAATAATATTTTATGACAAACTGGAAGCATAACATTTTCCTTCCTGATGACCTTGAATTACTTATGGAAGGCAGTGGAAGGAGCTAAACAGCAATTTCTCTTTCCATGTGTGTCAGTGAAAACTTCAGAGCCCTGAGCATTCTGGCATTCTCTCTGTTCCAGCCACCTTATACAGACAGTATCCACCTCCACTGTTTGTCCTATTCCCTACCAGTAGTTACCTGCTGAGCATGGGAGGTGATGCTTCTTCGCTTACAGTCACCATAATTTTGAAGGGCCGTACTTTGGGTGACATCCTTTCAGGAAGCACGCTGGATCAATGAGTACACAGATAGATTGCTGGTGTGGTTCACTGAAGCAAGGACATCACTCTTGGCAAAGAGTGGGAGCATCAGGAAACCCATTAGTTAACCATAACCAACCCAAGGGGAAAATAATTCATTTTATTAATTACAAATTGTCTGTGACTACAGCAGAGATACTGTGTATAACCTGTGATTCTTTTCTTCCCCATTTGATTCAGCGTTATCCGTATGGAATGTAATTTTTCTTTGAAGGCCACTAAACTCTTGACCTCAGTGTTTTGTAAAAATGAGTTTCACAGCTAATTATACATTATTAAAGGCAAGACATTCATTTTTACTCTTTTTATTTTGGTTGAGAATATTCCTTGCTGGCCCGAGTGTGCGTGAATATTAAAAAACAGTCTCTTGTGCAATCATTTCTCAAAGTTTATGCCAACGCTTTTTACTTGCTTTCCTCCAAATTTCACCTTCGAGTTCATTAAAAAGGGTTTAGATACTGTTGCATCAAAACAGAGACAGAACACGACCTCCCTGTGCAGCATCTTTTTGCACCTGCTAAGATTTTTGGAGTTATATCCTCAGGCAGCCTTGACTGAAGTGCTAACTGCTCAGACCTTGACTTTCTCAAATCTAGTTAAAATTATTCTCCCTCCAACCTGCCCACAACAATTGTAACATTTGTTCAGATTTTTAAAAGCAAGTTAGAACAAAGATACGAGGTTAAAATCAAACCAAATCAGAAAATTGCTGAATTGGATGTCAGTGACACTTTCTATTATTTACCATCCAAGTTCCATGCGGATTGTGGCATAAGCAAATTTAAACTGAGTGACAGATTGTTATTTCAGTACTGAAAAGTCCTTTCCCAGTTTGGGAGAGTAAATGCTCTAGTAATTCTTATTAAAATCATACCATCTAGGCCAGAGGCCTTTTTTTGATTGCATTTTTATAATAGCCATCTGGACTTTCTCTGGAGATCTGGAGCTTGAGCATGGCCTCTGGTTTTTATAGCCTCTCTGCAGAAGCACACTCCATCCGGAAAACCCAAGACCTCAGGTGCAGCTGAGCTAATGAATTGCATGCAGGGATGTGCTTCGAGGGGTCTCTTAGGAACCCCTTGTTAAAATTCTGCTACCAGACCAGAGCCACAAGGGATGACAAAGCTGCCTCTCCTGAGGTTCACCAGATTTCTCCTAGTTCAGGGCTGCCAGAGCTGTGATCTCTCATGCACCTAAAAATCATCTGAAGGAGAAATTGTTTTCCTCTGTAATTATTTGCACTCATTAGACTGGACCTGGAGCTTACCATGTGCAAATACCATCTATTTATTTTGTTATTATTGACCAGTATTGGCAGCACAATCCTTGCGTAGCAGAAGTGTGCAGAAATCATTTAGTAAAATCAATCATGTTAGCATCTGAACCAGTCTACCATCCCAGTGATTTCATATTTGGAATAGGAAGATAATAAGTGTTTTGGCGAGAGGATCATTAGCCAGAAGGCAGCCTCTTTTGTCATTCCAGAACTGACCCGAGGACCGTTTACATCAAGTAAAAGCTTCCCATTGAGTCTGGGAGGCCAGGACTAGGTGCCTGTAGGTCCTTTGAAGGACAGCATGTGCACACATGGAAACGGTACATAACTGGGTAACGCAGTCCATGTCATCCTCACCACAAAAGTGGTATGTGCATTTTAACACAGTGCAAATTTAAAGCAACAGAATAAGCTTAATCTTAATACAGAAGGTTAAACCGGCTGATTTTTTTCCATGGTTGCTGCAGTCTGGAAGACCATGTACTGGCAGAATTTGCAGATATGAGGTACTATATTGGAAACGCCTGTTTTGTCTGAGCCTAGAAAGATCATCAGAAACCTCCACTGTGTTCCCAAGCTGGGGAGTCTTAGGCTGATTGAAGAGTCATATACCCAAAAGACTGACTGTCACCACAGTAGGATATGTCTCACCATTTGGATCTTCTATGTCAGGAAATTTGGAAGGTTAAGTCTGTGTTATTTTGTTATTTTTGATTTTCATTCCACAGTATTAAAATCTCTCTGAAACTGCTGATTCTCTTACTCTTGTTTTACCTTTTTTCTCTCCTCCATATTTTCATGAGGTGTTTTACTTCTCCAGCCCTTCTGCTATTGTCAGCTCTCTCCTCAAGGGTCTTCTGTCTTTCAAGTTCCAACAAACTGAATCCATGTTTCAGCTACCTGCGAATATTTCTGGGTGAATTTCCTCCAGTGCTTACCAATGGCCTGGAAGAAGGCATGTGCACACATGGGATAAAGCTTTCTGATTGTACAAAGCATGCTGCAGGACTGTCAATACAAACAAGGAAAAAACTGTGCCTGGAAGGCACTGAATAGGCTACAAACTGAGGGAAG